>VDFB02162611.1:0-14385 GCA_007258455.2 Sequoia sempervirens
GTCCTCTACTTCTTCACATACTCTAAAATATTCTTCTGGCTCGTTGATCGATCGATCAACTCTTAGGAGTTGAGACCCCGAATAGCGGGGACTTCAATTACGGGTCTTTTCCGTCTTTTGATAGCCCTCATCAACCGCATCTGATCTTGATCGATCAATTCTTCTTCCTCTTCTACATCTGAATCTTCCACCTCGTCTTCATCCTCACTTTCTCCTCTCCTTCCCGGGTTTAACCCTCTTCTCATCTGTTCTTGCAACGCATCAATTTGTCTCTGGAGGGCTCTGAAACCCTCAGCTGCCAATGGATCTCTTCCATCAGCATTTCTACCACCTCGGCCACCTCTGGCACCACCACGCCTACCAGGCATCACTCTTGGAGGCATCTTGAAGATCTTGAACCACAACCACGGTCCTGGTGCAAACTGTCTCATGATCGGCGATCTGTTCACATGCTCAAGAAAACCCGCTCTAATACCACCTGACGAGGGAGCAAACCCGAGACACAGAAATACACTCACAAAATAGAGAATAATATTTTATTCATAAATATTAAACTTCTTACATGCAGAGGATCTCAAATCCCCAAGCTCTGTACTACATGCAAATTACTAACTTACAGAAAATTACCCAGATCCCCTTTCACAGCATGCGAACTTCTTTTCCCAAAAAGTTACCCAAAAATCAGAAACAAGCCCCTAAATAGACCCATTTTGGTTTGGAACCAAAAACAACCTTCGAGATAAGATTTTGACGGTTTGGCGCCAAAATTACAATTTGAAATTCAAGTTTAAATTCACAGTTGAAAATTAGCACATTTCTAAAATATGCACCAACTTCCGGCAGCCATAACTTTTAATCCGACCGTCGGATCTTCAATGATAATACCTTTTCGGAAAGCTCTCGAAAAGACGATTTTCCACAAAGTAGGCCTTTGGCGGACTACTTTGGCGTTTTCGCAAATTTTCAGGCCCATCCGGGATCATTTGGTGCCTCAAACTGAGCTCGGAAGGTTTTTCAGGTCAAAAAGCAGAAATTGGAACTTGAATAACTTTCAAGTCATGAATGATCTTGACTTGATTCTTTCACCAGACTGTGTATTTTTCCATCCTGAACCTTCCCATAAATTTCTATCTTCCCACGACTTCAAATGCAAACCTGCTAAAAATAGCAGTTGAAAAGGCAGAAAAGTAGTTCTGAAAGTTGGAAACTCTTATTCGACGAAAAGGGTATCCAGAAATACAAAAACATCTACAAAAAGAAAACAACAGGAACAAAAATGGAAATCATCTTTTGGGTGATGCAAGATTGCCCTCACACCACTGGATGCTCCTGCATCACGGCTGTTCCGTTCTGAGACAAAGCTTAACATATTCAGGAGAAACGCAATAATAAATTACACCTCATATAAATATATACAAACAAAATCTCAAAGGTAGAGGTAACTTTTTGGTCCTAGAGGAACCTCTCCACCCCTCTTAGTGGGCACCCCCAAAGCAAAAAGCAGGGGACACCCTTTTTTTTGGGTTTTTTTGCACACTTTGACAAAAAGCATGCTGATGCGGCATCATATTTGATGATGTGGTCCTGAAATCTTAGTTATAAGAAGGGGACTTGCCAAGTAAGCTGCTGTAAAAAATTGGGATTGATTTGAAATTTCCACATAGGATTTTGAGAAGCGCGAAGATAGGGTGTTCAACTATGGGGCATTCATTGTGAATTGTAATGATGTGAATGTGTTTACAAATATAAAGATAAGTAATTCTTATAGAGAATTATAATGGTCATTCATTGTGAATTGTAATGATGTGAATGTGTTTACGAATATTTGATAATTTAAATTTGATGGACATTTACATATCAAATTGATAATTACTAACAAATATAATATTCATGAAGTCTTTTTAAATAATTAAAAAAAAAGTCAGTAACAAATTTACCAAGGTTGGACTAGAAGGTGGAGGTGAATTTTGTAGAGCTGTAAACATTATTGTATTTGCAATTGAATAGAGCTATTATAGGAACACCAATACAAATTTTGATACTGTTATTGGAGCAATTGATAGTTGCTAGTTGCTATCTATTATCAATTATTCAAGCTTGCTCTTAAGAGCATGTAAAAGTATTTGATGCATTAAAAGTAAATTGTGTTTTGTCAAATTTTGTTTTTCTTCAGTTACGTCTTTTAATGTTTACAACACAACAATTAAGTTACAATTTGCATTAGGAATACAATTAATAATTGATAATAATCAAAATCTATGTTTGATTTTACATGTGATTGTGTTGAATAGTGAATTTCATTTGAAATTAACGTGACAATTTATTAATAGAGCATTACATTTGACTTTCAACCATAGGAATTTTTCTCACATCTTGGGAATACCTACTTTTGTAATGCAAAAAACAATGTTGTTTTTGTTGAGTTGAGGTCAGAAATAAATATTTTAAAAATTCCTTAATCTTATAAAATTGAATAAAATTCATAATTTTGAACTAATTAGTATACTTAATCAAATTGGAAGTACTAAACATGTAGAACATTCGCAAATAATTTTAACATGCTGAGATTGTTATAAAGCTAATAACACAAGATTCTAGTTGTATTCAATTTTACAAAACTACAAGTGTTTGAGGCTATTGAGAAAATGTGTCTCAACCTTGCAATTACATAAGGTAATATTGATACATAAGGTATTGTTCAGCTGACAATGACGAGGGGGTGTGGGGGGATCATCCCCCCAATTGGGGTCTAGGGGTAGCACGCCCTAGCGGGGGCTCGAGGGCAGCGTCCCCAAAAGGAAAATTTTATTTATATTTTATTATAGTAAATCTGGACCGTTCATCATTATGTCTCATATTCAACGATCGATATTTTATTAGTTTGACTTGCCCTAGAAGGCAACCCTATTTTATGAAGGCATTGTATTACGGTTGTGTATTGCAATCTATTCTGAGAGTTTGATAGCAGTTGTGTTGCCTCTAGATCTCTGAATGGTGATACTCTTGTGAGAAGCTTGTTTTACAAGTATATTGTAATCTTTGTGATTTATGAATAATATATTGGGCAGCTTTTGGAGTGTGGGTTTTTCTCTCGAAAGGGTTTTCCCCACGTAAATCATTGTGTTGTGGTATGCATGATATTTGTGTTTATTTTTGTTTAAGTTTTTGTAACTGTTAAAGATCTATAAAAGTTTTGCATTATTCTCCTCTCAAGATTAGTGCAAGAAGTTGTTTCGCTACCTTAGTTTCCTTATAAGTGGTATCAGACTCTGGTCACCTTTGATTTCAGTTGTGGGTTGTTGGGTTTTTTTAAGTAATCCAAATTTGAGTGGGAACTTGTGCAGAAGACACTTTGTGACCTTGTTGCAGGAATTTTCAGATGGCAAGTTCATTAGGGAGAATAGAGGTGGATAAATTTTTTGGAAATAATTTTAAAATGTGGAAGTTGAAGATGGAGGATTTGTTAGTAGATTGAGATATGTGGGATGTTGTTGATGAGAATGTTTCAAGGCCTATAGATCCTACTCAAGTTGCTCAATATAATGTTATAGACCGTAAAGCCAAGGGTCTAATCAGATTGTGCTTGGAAGACTCTGTTTTAATCAATGTTCATGAAGAGAGCTTTGCACAAAAACTATGGAAGAAGCATGATGATATGTATCAAGCCAAATCTTTAGTGACCAAGATTTTCTTGAGGAAAAAAATGTATTCCTTGATAATGGAAGAGGGTGGATGAATTACAGACCACTTGGAAGCATTCAATATGTTGGTGGCTCAGTTGGCATTAGTTGGTGTCAAAATGGATGAGGAAGAGAAATGCCAGTTCCTACTTTGTTCTTTGCCTAATTTGTGGGATTCTCTTGTTATGGTTATTGGGAGTACTTTTGTTATATTGAAGATAGAAGATGTGTTGGGTTCATTGCTTTCTGAAGAGATGAGGAGGAAGGTATCCATCAGTGCCAAGGAGGCCTTGAATGTTCGTGGAAGACCTAAGGAAAAAGGAAAGAAGAATGAGAAGTGTGACAAATCCAAGACCAAGGGGAGATCTAAGTCTCCTGGAAAGTTCAAAGTTATTTGTTGAAACTATGGTAAGCCTGGACATGTCTGTAAGGACTGGAAAGAAGAAAAGAAGAAGAAAAAGAAAAAAATTGATTCTAATTTTGATTCTAAGAAGGAAGATGGTGACACGTTCATTGCAGCTTTGGAAACTCATGCAGGTAATGATGCATGGTTAATTGACTCGGGTGCATCTTTCCATATGACTTTTAATAGAGTTTGGTTTTCTAAATATGAACAATTTGATGGAGGTAAGGTGTACTTGGGTGATGATTCTCATTTAGACATTGTTGGTCATGGTAAAGTTAAAATCAGGTTTCATGATGGTAGAATAAAAAGGATTAATGGTGTGTTCAATATCCCTGGTTTAGAATGAAAATTGTTATCTGTGAGCAAACTAATAGATGCAGGTGTACAAGTAGTATTTTATAATGCAGGATGCAAGATGGTCAGAGGTGCTATGGTGATTGTTAGAGGTGTCAGATATGGCACATTGTATAAGCTTTATGCATGCACTATTGAGTGCAATAGTACTTCTATGAAAAGCAAGGTTGTGGAAGAAGTGAGGGTTTCACCTTCAACAGATGGTCATGGCTTTTGGGTACCCAAGGGTGCTCTTTCTTCTAAATAAAAGTTACCTACATAGAAAACTATGTTATGACACTAGAGACTTGGCCACATTGGAGAAAAGGGTCTAAGGACCTTGAAAAATAAAAACCTTGTTGAAGGTATGTCTAATTGTAATCTTGAATATGATTTATATGAGCATTTCATTTATGGAAAACAAAACCGTGTTTATTTTTACTCGAGTTCTCATAAATATTGTAGTGTATTGGATCTTATTCATTCTAATGTGTTTGGTATTGTAGATGTTCCTTCAATTGATAAATTCACATATTATGTTTCATTTATTGATGATTATAGTAGGACATGGGTATAATTTCTAAAGAGTAAATTTGAATTTTTCAGTCGATTTAAAGAATTTAAAGCAACGGTTGAGTTGCGGACTAGAAAGAAAATAAAATGTTTAAGAACTGATAATGGAAGTGAATTTTTCTCTGATGATTTTGATAGATTCTGTAAAGATTGTGGTATTCATAGACAGAAGACAACTTCGTATTCTCCACAGAAAAATGGAGTTACAGAAAGAATAAACAAGACACTGATGGAGAAGGTTAGGAGTATGTTGAGTCGTGTTGGTCTAGAACAAAGGTTTTGGGTTGAAGTTGTTGCCACTACTTGTTAATTGATTAACAGATCTCCTACATCAGCTCTTGTTGATAAGATGCCTATAGAGGCATGGTCAAGTTGCAAGCCTTCATTACATCTTAGATTTTTTGGTTGTGAGGCATATGCACATGTTCCAAAGGAGAAGAGATCAAAGTTGGAGAGAAAGGTTGTGAAATGTATCTTCATCGGATACAGTTATGGTGTGAAAGGATACAAGCTTTGGGATCCTATTGCACAGAAGGTAATACATGGTAGAAGTGTTATTTTTAGAGAAACTAAGACTTCTTGTGTTACATTGCAACCAGAACAAAGTAAACAAGATGTGTTTCAATTTCCTTCAACACATGAGAATTTTGAATCAAGGCCCATGGATAGACAAGAAGTTGAGGAGAGCTCATCTAGCTATGAATCTTCAGAAGAGGAGGAAAAACCTCCAAATTAGCTTGTTAGTAGGTCTACAAGGCACAAACAACCATCTAAAAGGTATTCACCTGATGATTGGAGATGTATTTTTGCTTTGAATACTAACATGGATGAACCTAGATCAATAGAAGAGACATTAGGTATGAATGTTGTGGAATCTTGGAAGATTGCTATGGATGAAGAAATGGAAGCTTTGAAAAAGAATGATACATGGGATCTTGTACCATTGCCTAAAGGACGAAAACATGTTGGTTGCAAATGGGTGTTCAAGAAAAAGATTGGTTCAGATAGAAATATTGAGAAATACAAAGCAAGGTTGGTTGAAAAAGGTCACTCTCAAGTTGAGGGTGTTGATTATGGTGAGATATTTTCTCCTATTGCAAAAATGACATCCATTAGAGTTTTTCTTTCTATTGTTGTTTCTTATGATTTAGAGGTTGAGAAAATGGATGTGAAAGCTACTTTCCTGAAAGGTTTTTCCCCACGTAAATCATTGTGTTGTGGTATGCATGATATTTGTATTTATTTTTGTTTAAGTTTCTGTAATTGTTAAAGATCTGTAAAAATTTTGCATTATTCTCTTCTCAAGATTAGTGTAGGAAATTTTTCTGCTACCTTAGCTTCCTTACAAAGATATTGCCTAAATACAACAGATAGGCATCTGAAGCACACTGCCATTTTAAAAAAATTCTTGCAAACTTCTAGAACACTTGATACAGCAAGGTAGCTTGCTTTGAATATCCCTAAACATGTCCACAAGACTGTATGGACAAAGAATCCTTTCCTATTGAATGTGAAGCATTCTAACAAGCCTTCAATGTCACTTTACTCTATCAGAGCATAGGCAAAAACTTGGTTACATCTTTTACTTTAGAAGGTGTAAAGACTTGAACATTTGGATATAGCACCTTCATATCTTGATTAACTCATCTTCTAATCCTCAAGACTATGTGGTGAAAGGTAAAATAAAGTTGGTTTGAAAATTGAAGAAATCTTTGTATGGTTTAAAACAAATTCCTAGGATGTGGTACCAAAAATTTGATACATATGTGTTGATTTTGGGATTTGAGCGTTCTAAATCAGGTCATTATGTTTATTATAAAACTAATGGTGATCATTTCTCATTTATTGCATTATATGTTGATGATATGTTATCCATTGGTAAAGGGAAAAGTATGATTTTAGAACTAAAATCTCAACTTGCTGCTAAGTTTGAAATGAAAGATCTTGGTGCAGCTAAACACATTCTTGGGATGGAAATTAGAAGAGATAGAATGAACAAAAAGCTATGGCTTGGCCAAAGTAATTATGTCAATTCAATTTTACAGAGGTTTGATATGTAGGATTGTAGACCATTGTGTGTTCTTGTTTCAACTGGAGCAAAGTTATCTATTTCAGATTATCCAACATCCCCATCAGAGATTGAAGACATGAGCAGAGTGCCTTACCAGAGTTTAGTTGGAAGTTTGATGTATGTTATGGTTTGTACTAGACTAGACATCGCCCAAGCAGTGGGATTTCTTTACAAATATATGTCTAATCCCGGTAGAGCTCATTAGGATGCAGTTAAAAGAGTCTTCAGATATTTGTGCGGTACCTCAGATTATTCCTTACGTTATCATAGTAATATTATTGAAGACGAGATTTATTCATGGTTATATGGATTCAGACTGGGCAAGTGATGTTGATAGCAGAAGATCCACCAGTGCTTATGTGTTTACTTTATTTGGTGGTGCAATAAGTTGGATGAATAAGTGGCAGGCTATGGTTGCTTTGTCCACTACTGAAACCAAGTATATGGAAACTACTCATGCTTGTAAAGAAGCCATTTGGCTTGAGATACTATGTTCAGATATTGGAATAAAGCAAGGTACAATGAAAATTTATTGTGACAATCAGAGTGTGATATGTCTAGCCAAGAACTCGACATTTCATGCTAGGACCAAGCACATTGATGTATAGTATCATTTTTTTATAGATAAGGTCAAAGATGGTAGGGTGAAGCTAGTTAAGGTAGAGACTTTAATTCTTTAACTAACCCTGTGAGCATAGAGAATTTTAGATGGTGTTTAGAGACTATGGGCCTTTCGGCCACTAGAAATTAAGAGATGATGATGAATCCCTTTCATTCTCCTTGCAAGGTATTTGACAAGTGGGAGATTTGTTGAGAAAATGTGTCTCAACCTTGTAATTACATAAGGTAATATTGATACATAAGGTACTATTCAACCGACAACGACGGGGGGCATTGGGTGGATCCCCTCATGAGGGGTCTGAGGGGATCATCCCCACGAGGGGTTTGGGGGTAGCATGCCCTGGCGAGGGCTCAGGGGCAGTGCCCCCGAAAGGAAAATTTTATTTATATTTTATTATTGTAAATCTAGACCATTCATCATTATGTCTCATATCTGATGGTCAATATTTTATTAGCTTGACTTTCCCTAGAAGGCAACCCTATTTTATGAGGGCATTGTATCATGGTTGTGTATTGCGATGTATTTTGAGAGTGTGATAGCGGTTGTGTTTCCTTTGGATCTCTAAATGGTGATACTCCTATGAGAAGCTTGCTCTACAAGTATATTGTAATCTTTGTGATTTTTAAATAATATATTGGGTAGCTTTTGGAGTGTGGGGTTTTTCTCCTAAAAGGGTTTTCCCCACGTAAATCAATGTGTTGTGGTATGGATGATATTTGTATTTATTTTTGTTTAAGTTTTTGTATTTGTTAAAGATCTGTAAATTTTTTGCATTATTCTCTTCTCAAGATTAGTGTAGGAAATTTTTCTGCTACCTTAGCTTCCTTACAAAGATATTTCCTAAATACAACAGATAGGAATTTGAAGCACACTGTCATTTTAAAATTGTTCTTCTGAACTTCTAGAACACCTGATATAGCAAGGTAGCTTGCTTTGAATATCCCTAAACATTTCCACAAGACTGTATGGACAAAGCATCCTTTCCTGTTGAATGTGAATCATTCTAACAAGCCTTCAATGTCACTTTACTCTGTTAGAGCATAGGCAAAAACTTGGTTACATCTTTTACTTTAGAAGGTGCAAAGACTTGACCATTTGGATATAGCACCTTCATATCTTGATTAACTCATCTTCTAATCCTCAAGACTAAACCTTGCTCAACAGAGGGATGCAGAACAACACACCATGACTCTTCCTTATATAAATATTTTGTAAAAGCCTTAACCAACTCTTGAAGCTTATCTTCATATGTAGTACACCAACCTAGAGTGATATCAATCAAAAAAATTGTACCTATCTCTGCGCATCTTCTACTTGTACTAGAACCTTCAACAAAGGTTCATCCTTGCACTGTAGATCTACAAATCAACTGTTTTGAACCAATTCTTCTTTCATGTTGAAGTCTTCAACAACATGTCCTTTTCAGGGGGCTAAAAGTTCTATAAATGAAATCTCCCCCTAAGATAATGCTCTATCTCAATTTTTCTTGGGTTCTTGCGTAGAATGCACAAGTAAAGAATCACCTTTCCTCTCATTTCCTTGAGTTTGTTCTTCCTTCTAGACATTTCCATTATCCTTCCTTTTTTGATTAGAAGTTTCATCCTTTTCTGAACTAGTGGCTTTACAAAGCCACTTCTGCAACAATTTTCCTTATGTCCCATCTTATTGCATTTGTAGCACATAATGTTGTGCTCTAAAACAAATTTGTTCCTTTTCATCTTAGATTTGCACTCATCAACCTTGTGATCATAGTTGTTGCAAGCATAAAAATATCCATGAAATAAGGCAGTATTGTTTCTTTGAGGCATAAGTAATCTTCTACCAATGTTATCATGCCTTCTTTGTTTTATTCTACAACCAATAGCCTTATGCCTAAATTTATTGCAAGAAAAATAGTAACCTTGAAAATATTGATTGAACCTGATAGGAGCATGTTGTCTTGTAGGTGGAGGATTGTTTAATCCTTTTTAGTTTGATTTCACATTCTTTACCTCCCTCTAATTTACCTTTCAGCATGTTAGTTTCTTCCTTTGATTTTTCAAGCAAGTTCTCATATTTATGATTTAGTACCATTTCTTCATTTAGGTCTTTTAGAGTAGACCAAAGTTTTCCTTCAGAACATATTTCCCAATCACCTAAATTGAAGTCCCAACCTTTAGGTTCCATTGATTCTAGATCCAAATTAGAAGAGAACATGCCGTCATCACTCAAGGAGCTAGACTCCTTACATTTTTCGACATTACATTTTTTGTCAACAGTATTGAATTCCATAAAGAGGGTTTCATCATTTGAATCATTCTCCTCATCTTCAGAGGAACCACTGCTTTCTTTGGAGTGGAGACTCTTTTTAACCTTATTTATTTTATTATTATCATTTGATTCTTTATAAGGAAATTTAGATGCAAAATGACCAATTCTTCCACAATTGAAACATTTTAAAGGTAACTTACCTTTGTACTTTTCAATGCCTTTCTTCAATATTCTTACAAAGTTTGCTTCAACCTCATCAAATTCATCATTCTAATCAGTAGCTTCATCTTCAATCTTTTTTTTTTATCTTTGAAAGAAGCTTCCTTATTCAAGGCATTTATATCAAATTCTTTTATTTCAAAGGTAGTAAGAACACCAAACATTTTATCAACAAAGTACTGATTCAAATCCTTGGATTCTTCAATGGAAAATACTTTATGACTATAGAATTTAGGGAGAGATCTCAAAACCTTCTTTACAATCTCACTTTCTTTTACTTCACCAAGACCGGTGATGCCAGAAATAACTTCATGCACCCGAAGCATATAACTTGCAATGTATTCATCCTCTATCATCCTTTGAGTCTCAAATCTACTTTTGAAGATCTACATCTTGTCTTGCTTTACTTTAGTATCTCCTTCATAAATGCTACTAAAACATCCTTAGCAGAGCTGCAACTCATCACCTTCAAAAGTTCTGAATCAACTAATCCACATAAGAGATAATTCTTATCTTTGGCATTGCATTCATACAACTTGATTTATGTTGCATCTATAGGAGTAGCAGGAGAAATGTAACCATATTTGACTGATTTCTAAACACCAAAACCTAGAGAGTTTAGGTTTCCATTCATTCTAGATTTCCAGAAAGTGTAATTAGTCCCATCAAACCTAGGACCCTTGTATGGACCATCATGTGCCATCTCGGATCTTTGCCTCAAGTTGTTAGGCTTCTTTAGAGGAACTTGGCTCTGATACCAATTGTTGAACACACTCATAGACTGAGAGGGGGGTGAATTAATCTTATCAAAAACTCAATCCCTTTTGAAACTTAAATCTCTCATTCCCCCTATTTTTCCTCCAAAATTGAATTTGTTAGAGTCAAGATTTTATTATTTGAATTTCAAATGTCTAATGTTGGCTATCGAGATTTAATTTTTTGGGAAATTGGAATAATTGCATATAAATACATAGTCATTTCACCATTTGAAAACTAGAAAGGGAAAACTAGTAATTTTATGAGCAAGAATTATTGTCAAGAACATTATCAAGCAATTCAAGAGAAGATTTATTATAGCAATTCAATATCAAAGCATCATGTCAAATTGTATGTGATTTTATTTATGTTTATCATATTATTTGTGATATCTAACCCTTGTAGGTCTTCAACCAAATCAAGCCAACAACAATCAAGCCTTGAGGAGATGTGCATGACTTCAGTCCATCAAGGAAGCCATTTTTAAGTGGTGAATTTTAGGTCATTGATGATTTATCATGCATTTATCATTTATCTATCTTTCATTGGAATTTCCATTGTGGAGGTGGAAATACCAACATGGGGTTTGACTAAGGCAAACCCCTGTATGGAACAACCCTTCCTCTCTCTTTAAATGTGTAGGTTTAAGATCTGAAGAATATTGGGAAATTTTTGAAGGTCAATTATTCATTATTGTCTTACTATCATTGCATTATTTTTTAACATCTCAAGTTGTTGCGCTAACTCAATAAAAATAAAATCTAGTGATAATGGAAGTATTTCTTTATAAATTATAAGAAGTAAAATCTTACAACAAAACTCAAATTCTATCAACAATTCTCTAGTTTATTATGTTCCTATTGTATTGTCTCATAAGCACAAACAAATTACTAATGTGTCTAAATCTATATACAAAATTATGCAAAAGTTATTGAAAAGTAACCTAATTCAACTTCCTCATATTTGGCAACTTCGAACAACCCCTCATAGCTTTGTATGACCCAGAGGATTTATATCAATTCTATAGAGTCCCTATACATGATACCAAGAGATATATGTGGCTTCGAAACTTAGTGCAAGACCTCATTGATTCAAGTTTTATCCAACTTCTTGTTGGACCAAACAAGTCAAATAATTTTTTTGTAAATCTAAACCAAAACTTACAAATCTATACCAATCCTTTCCCAAAACATTTTACTAACTATATTGAGATTGATCCTTATTTTACTTCTAAGCCTCCTTCTCTATTCAATGATATGATGAGTATAGTGGATGCTTGCCCCTTGTCATCTCAGGTGCATGACATTCCTTGCCTGATCAATGAGTTTGACTCATAAAACTACACATGATGGCTTATCTCTCCCAACAATGGGTTCCATTACTTTGATTATCTAGGTTGGACCCAAATGTGTGGAAACCATCTTTCATGTCATCCCTAAATCAAACTTATTATATATGAAGTTAGGTATTCTATGGCTAACTTCCATGGAATTCATCACTTCAATGATCCATAAATTTTTTAAGTATCCATAAGAAGGACCTATGCAAATTATCTAGCACACTATATACAAACCACTCATCTTCCTTGGAGGCTTCTCTCTCGATCACTTCTCGTTGTTAACTCTAGGACCCTTGCAACCTTATGGAGACCTGTTATTTAAATCTTATTCATTTGAAGTTCAAATCAAGTCATTTAGAGTTCTCTTCTTCAACACCTTCTTCTTTGCATGTGCTCACTTTCCCTTCTATCACCCAATTTTTGTAGTATACTTATGTCCCTATGCCTACCCCTTCAATGACTAAGCAAAAATATGCTCTATTAGGACAACCCCCCATTCCTCTTAAGGTCTCATCACCTCCATAAATGCCTCATGTTCATCCATGTGTCATTGCAATAGACCAAGGAAAGACACCATTGTTGCAAAGATCTTCTCCATAATTCGTTCATCCTCACATAGCTCTTGACATTCCTAGACCTACCCATCTAGTAGGAAAGGGAAAGTAGCCCAAAGGACAAGAATTATTCCATGCACTTCCAACACCTTTCCTTCCAATGGTACCTCATGATCCTTCACCTATCCCTATAGTAGAAAGAGGAAAGGAACCCATGACACAAGTTCCACTACATGCACCTCAACTACCTCAACCTCTACTTACCAAGGTGGTTCCTCCTCCTACAACTACATCCAAGTCTCATCATCAATAAGCATTATCTTGTGAAAAAAATATTATGGAGATTCCCACCTCCAAGTGTCCTCTAATGTGACCACCTCCAAACTCAGTCATGCCTTTGTCTCCTACTTATCAAGCTCCTTGTGTGACTCCTGCAACTTCGTCTATCCCTCATGATGATCTTGATAAACCTCACCCCAAAAGGGAGTAGCTCATCTTAGCTCCTTTAATGCACCTACCTCTAATTCCAAATATCCCCTTTTCCATTTTTCTAGACATGCCTAACATACGTGTCATTTCCAACACCATTCTTGTTTCCCTTGTCCCATACCAACATACCCGCTATCATATTTTTCTCTATATCTCCATCTCACCACTATAGACATTGATATCCCTCACCTATCTCCTAAAGGAAAAATTGAGCACTATCCCACTCCACCACATCACAAGAAAAAGTTAAAACCACCTTCTTTGCCACCTCTAGACCATTTTTCATTTATTTTTCATAAAATATGTTCCAACTTCTTCTGCTTCTATCCCTACTCCTATTTAGGAGATTAGTAGTGATAGTCCTCTTGTCACTTATTTTGAGAGAGATCCGCTTGTCTCCTCTCCTAAGGATTTCTTATTTGAATCCTTCATGGATATTTTAGCATTATCTTCAGTCCTCACAAGACTGTTGATGATGGTCTTGCATGAGGTTTAAGAAGAGGTTGTGCTTTCCTTTAATTCCTTAGATATTACTACAAGCGAGACACCTAGTACTTCCTTGATTATACTTCCTCTATAGGCTCAACCTCCCTCCCCTTATCATCAAGATTGGGGGACTAATGATCTATTTGAGAAATATCCTTCGAGAAATAATTTTTTCTTTTTTCTTTTTGTCTTGTGATCCATTGTATTTGTATATTTATGTTTATTAATATCTCTTTGATGATCCATGATACCCTTGTAGGCACATGAATACAAGGAAAGTGAAATGTTGTGGCATTCCTCTATTTGTATCTACATTCTTATATTTTTCATAATTTGTTATTTGATGTTTTGGGATGATTCAAAGCATTGAGGAATTTAGGCCTCTTCCATGTTGACCCTAAAAAAATTGTTTCATGTATCTTTATTCCTTCATACTCATAGTTCCACTAGACTTGAAACATGATACTCAAAAAAAATGGTTTCATGTATACATGATTATTTTATATTTATACTAACCCCAAGTTTGTGGATCCCTTAGTGTTTGTATGCATAATTGATGTCATATGTTTTATGTGGCTATTAGAAATCCGAAATAGATTGAATAACC
>VDFB02162613.1:0-66150 GCA_007258455.2 Sequoia sempervirens
AAAAAAAAAAAAGAATTTCATAAAGTTTTGACCAAGTTAAGGTGGTCAGACATACAAGTTTTTATATTTTTTTAAGTTGCAATAAAAAATTCATAATTAATTATTTACTTGGAAAAAAATTATAAAAAAATATGCATCACATCAGGACATGAGTCCTCTACTTATATCTAAAATATTATAAAAAAATATTATCATATTATTGTGGTTAGGGTGGTTAGACAGACACCTACTTATTTTTTCCTTGAAATTTCAGTACTACTACATTGAAATTTCAAATTTTCACCAAATAGATTTTTAAAATAAAAAATAAAACTAGTAGTTTAGAAACTACATTCAATTTGATACAGATTCTATTGTTACATATTTTTGAAATAATATAGGTAAATTATTCAATTTTTTATGTCAAGTTTCCTAACTCTGATTTTTCTGAATTTTTCACCACTTAAGGGCCTTTTTTCCATTATGATCCTACACATACCCGGGCATATATCGGCATTATTATTTTTTGAATTTTTTGGCATTTCTTATGTTTCACTGTGTTATTTTCAATCTTCTTATGATGCATCTTTTTCTTGGTTGTGTCATTGGGTTTGATGTCCTCTGAAAGTGTCATATTTCTTGGCATACAAATTTTCTCTTAGTGGTGATACTACACGTTGCATTCCCTAAGTTTCAAATATTTTATCCTTGACTTGTCCTCTCTTGAAGACATTAGGCACAATGTTCCTTAAGATGATACCTTACATAAACTAATAAAAATCCCTTTGAACATGTTTATTTGCATTTTTTGTTCATAAGTATTTAGCATAATGCAGCTTCCTAACCTTGTGAAGCTTGACCCCTTTTCAAGGCCACCAAGCATAACACACTTTGCTTTACAGTGGAGCCTTGCCTCGTTTATTCATAGGTTCTTAGCATAATGCATTTTTTAGGCCTTATGAAACTTGAAGCTTTTTATTTATTTATTTGTTTTTGGTCCCTTATTAAAGTTATCAGAGGGATAGCTTTGGTATGATATGGGAGACTAAAAAGATTCTCTCATTTTCCACCCTTGGGGGCTCACCTAGTGGACAACCTAGGTTTCCATTATCCCAAAGTGAGTTTGCATTGTTGTTTTCATAGTGGACAACTAGGGTTCTACTTGTGAATGTTTTTGGAAAAGCAACTGAGGTGTGTTCTGCATTGCATTAGACAATTGAGGCTTGATCCACCCTTTTTGTTTTACCTTTCTTTTAGTCTTTGGCATTGTATGATTGAGTATCTTGTTGTTGCTGCATACATATGTTTTGAATGCATACTTTAGTGTGAGTTTGATGCAAGTTCATCCTCTCACTAAAGTGGGGGCTAAATGCAGTGATGAAAAATGTAACCCTTTACATTTTATCACTTGTCTGGACCCTCCTACTTAATTTGGAGTTAATTGTGCCTTAATTTAGTGTTGTAAAGTTTACCTCTTTAGAATTTCACACTTATTTAGGGATCCTTAATTGGCCCCTTAATCCATTTACCAAGCCCATTTTATTACATTTTTTGAAGAAGAAACCCAACATTCATTAATGCCTTAACATAACACTTCTCATTGAGAAATGTGTGTCCTAGGTTTAGGGACGTGGGACCTATTCACCCATGGGTGAATGGGTCCTTCCTAGACCTTAGGACCTATATTCAAGTTAGTTTTCTGGAGGTATTTTTACATATTCAAATTTTTCATTCAATGTCATCTTGTGATATTTGAATTTTGGGAAATTGAGGATACATATCTATAAATATAAGGTTATTTCATCATTTCAAAATCCTATAAAAGTAATTCAAGAACCTAGCAAGTTTATGAGATTTCAAGAGAAATTCAAGGAAATCAAGAGAAGAATTATCAAAGTTTTATTGCTGCAATTAGGATCCAATTGTCATGTCAAAGTATTCTTGTATCATGCATGTTCTTGGAACTAATATGGTGATGTAGGTTTCATTATCCATTCAAGCATTCACAGCTATCATTTCAAACAAGATTCAATGTTCAAGATCCACATCCATTGAAGCCACTTCATGCAAGTTCCATATTTACATTCCAAGGTTTATTCAAGGGTGATAGTAACTAGGGGAGGTCCTGCAACCACACAACACAAATTCCAACAATACAACTTATCAAATCACCAAACCCTCAAATTCTCTCTATCACAACAATCTTTCACCATTCCTTGTAGCATTGCAACTTGACTTAATCATGTACAACTTCTTGGTGTAGTCCTTTAAAATTAGGACTAGTAGGTTTCCAAACACCCATTTGGGAGTACAACAACATATCAACAAACCACAATAGGTTTATTTTCAATAATTTCTTAAAAACAAGTTTCTAACACCAACTAGACCTCAAATTAGGTCTATTTTCCAAAGGACCTTACCTCAAAACTTTTCCAAAACAACAAAACTATTTAGGGAAGCAATTTTTAGGTCACTAAACTTAGGATTTCACAATTTTTTTACAAATACACTCCTTCAAAGATGCTTAAAATAGTAACCCTCCTTTTTAGCACAAAACCTAGGGTTTTATTGAAAGTCTCACTTCCAATCCTCACACAAATCCCCAACCACTTCAATTAGGTCCTATTATGCCTTTACATACTCAATCCATCATCAAACAATGCTTCCCAAACATAATTCACATTTTACCATGTCAAAACCTCACTATTCCTCTTGAAAAACTCAATTTTTCACTCTAGGGCTTCATGCCCAACACATCTCTCGACCTTCCCTACACTCAAACTACATATTCACACCTTTAAATAATTTTATCCACCCATTTCACTAAGGAATAGTCTTCATAGAAGGTGGAATGGGTCCATTTTGCAATTTAACTCAACAAAACCCTTAAAACTATCTTACACATGCAGTATTAGTAAAATCTCAATAACTTTTGCAAAATTCAATAAAAATATACCAAACTTGAAAGATTAGAAGGTTAATTCACCCTAATAAAACTTCTAGATCAAAACTAAGAGATATGGGGCTTGTACAGACCGTAAAATCTTTTGAAATATCACTGTACAAAATGAAAACTTAGAAATTTAAGAGAAATCTATGTTTATTGATTCAAAACTTCAATAAACTTCACCACCAACCCATACAAAGAGTTTATCAACACTTTTATTTCTTTTCCTTCCAAAACTAACTCCTACAACCACCTAACTAGACCCTTGAAATGAAATGATCGTTGGTATTCAACCAACATACAATTTTACAACTTTTAATTGACAACTTTTCCTCTTTTTGTAATTTTGCAACTCTTAACACAAATGACTCTCTAAATACATAAGAACCATCAAAATGACTAATTTCAATAATAAATGGTCTTAAATACCTTATTTAATGAATTTTACCCAAAATCCTAAAGCCTACTCCTTATCAACTTCGCTTGCCAAATTTTGCTTAAAGGTTCCCCTGCACCATACACCCCAACTTTGAATTTTTCCATGTCTCTTGGAAAGGATGCTTCAACTTGTCCACCATTGTAATTTGCATGCCTTTGACCTTTTGGAACTCATTTATTAGGTTCAACTTGCTCTTGTTCTTCACTATCCTTGTCATTCTTGTCCTTATCTTCACTTGAATCTGGCTTCAACTGTACACTATGTTATGTGGGGTGTTTTCCAACTCTTCCACCATCAAATACTGATGTCACACTCTCTTTTACCTATGTACACAAAATTTTACCAACTTCCATCACTCCCACTTTCTCTTCATGCTTGGATCTTTGTCCAATGCCCTTCTTAACTTCATCATTTTCTCTGTCAATTTTGCAAACAACTGCACCATCACACTTTGACATCTCTGCTAGACTTGCAACCATCTTTTCAACTATCCCATCAACCTTACAAACCTTTGTTGAATCAACCCTTGACTGTCTCTTCACTTGCTTTGCTACTACAAGACACATGACTTTCCCTACCAAAATCCCTTCATTCACATCTTTCCTTTCCACAATCTTTTCACTCTTATGGTGCACTATATCAATCTGAGACATTTCCATCTATTTTCCTCTTCCATGTAAAAGCATCCTTGACAGCAAATGATTGCACCTTGTCCCTATTCTTCTTATCTACTATCCCAATAGCGTTAAGCTTTGCATTGGCTACCAACCCTTTATTATTACTTTCTTCAATACTCACAAACTCTTTTCTTCCAAGTATAATGATCTCACCTTGCTCTTTAGTCTCTTCATTCAATGGAGTTAAAATGAATGTTCTCCCATCCTTTTCAATGGTATAAGTTTTTTGTCTCCCATCATACATTGTTGACCTGTCAAATTGCCTAGGTCTTCCTAGCAAAACATGGCAGCAACTCATAGGCAGTATGTCACAAACAACATTATCCTTGTATCTACCAATTTTAAATTCAACTGAAGCTTGGTCACTCACCACAATGGATTGATTATCACTTACCCATGACACTTTGTAAGGTTTTTATTTAGGTACTCTTTCCAAATTCAATTTATCCACCATTTCACTAGATACCTTGTTATCAATTCATCTAGAATCAACTATCACCTTACATACCTTTTTTTTACATTTACAAGTTGTCTTAAACAATGCTCTTCTTTGAATCAACTCCTTTTCCTTGGATGTCTTTAGGAGTTGTCTCTTCATCATCAAACTTTCACCTATTTCAGGAGCAACATGAATACTATTGGAGTTTGAACTTTTAGCTTCATCTTCTTGAACAATTTGTGCTCTTCTTTCAGTTTTCCTTTATCCTCCACTTGATGTTGAACCAAATTTTTCATGGCATTTCCAAGAAGGATGACCAAAATCTTGGCAATTGAAACACCTACCTACAAAAATGTTAGGATTCCTTCCACAACCAAATTTTCCCCTTGTGCCTCTAAAATATGTAACTTTCTCATCTCTTTTAGGTACATCCTCTTGGTTCTCACTTGCTTGTCTTGGAGTAGAGAAAGATTCTCTTCCTCTTGTTATGTTTCCTCTTCCTCTAAAAATATTCTCTTATCTTCTTTTTACTTTTTCTTCAACCTTCAATACCATTTGATAACATTCTTCTACACTCCTAGGATTTGTTAAACCAATTCATCCTATATATTCAATCTCAAACCACCCAAGTACCTAGCAATTTTCTCATCTTCATTCTCATTATGGTTAGATCTTATACTTAATTTATAAAACTCTTTAATGTATTCTTTTACATCCATTTCCTTTTTCCTTAAACTTTGCAACCTCTTAAACATATGATTAGAATAATTAGAAGGAGAAATTTACCTTTCATCTTGACTACCATCTTGTCCCATGATACAATTTTAGATTTTCCTTGCTTCCTTCTTTCTAAATGTAGATAATTCCACCACAAAAGTGCATGACCTTTTAGCTTTGTTTTGCAATCTTGACTCTCTTTTCCTCTAGAATGTCTTCACACTCAAAATAGTTGTCCAAAGATGTTATCCAAACTAACAAATATTTTTCATTTAGGTTTCCACCAAACTTTTAAACATAAATTTTTACTTTATACTTGTCACCTTTGACTTCCTTCAAAAATTTGGCCATTCTCTGATCCTCTGGATCAATTTCTTCCTCAACATCTTCAAACTCTTCTTCATCTTCATCATCTGAATCACTTCTTTCAACTTCTTCTCTCCTCTTGTTTGTCTCTAGGGCTTCTAATCTCTCTCTGAGTTATCTGATCTCTCTAATATACTAACTCTTCAAGTCATTCATCTCCTTTGTCATATTCTTCCCTTTTGGAGGCATCTGAACAATCTTGCCTCTTCACCTTCCAATCTTTCTTTTACAAACTTCAATATTCTTCCATAAAGATCTGGTACCTTCACTATAATAGCACTTGATAGCAATTAGGGGAGGTCCTACAACCACACAACAAAAATTCCAGCAATACAACAACTTATCAAATCACCAAACCCTCAAATTATCTCTATCACAACAATCTTTCACCATTCCTTGTAGCATTGCAACTTGACTTAATCAGGTACAACTTCTTGGTGTATTCCTTTGAAATAAGGACTAGTAGGTTTTCAAACACCCATTTGGGAGTACAACAACATATCATCAAACTATAATAGGCTTCTTTTCAACAATTTCTTCAAACCAAGTTTCTAATGCCAACTAGACCTCAAATTAGGCCTATTTTCCTAAGGACCTTGCCTCAAAACTTTTCCAAAACCACCAAACTCTTTAGTTAAAAAATATACAGGTCATTAAACTTAAGATTTCACAATTTTTTTATAAATACACTCCTTCAAAGATGCTTAAAACAATAACCCTCCTTTTTAGCACAAAACCTAGGGTTTTATTGAAAGTCTCACTTCCAATCCTCACACAGCTCTAAAACCAATTTAATCAGGTCGTATTAGGCCTCTACATACTCAATCCATCATCAAACAATGCTACCCCAATATAATTCACACTTTACCATGTCGAAAACCTCACTATTCCTCTTGGAAAACTCAATTTTTAACTCTAGGGCTTCATGCCCAACTCATCTCTCGACCTCCCCTACACTCAAACTACATAGTCACAACTTTAACTAATTGTATCCTCCCATTCCATTGAGGCACAGTCTTCACATAAGGTGGAATGGGTCCATTTTGCAATTTAAGTCAACGAAACCCTTAAAACTATCTTACACTTAAAACTATCTTACATAGATAGTATTAGTAAAATATCAATAACTTTGTCAAAATTCAATAAAAATACACCAAACTTAAAATTTTGGAAGGTTAATTCACCCTACTACAACTTCTAGATCAAAACTAAGAGAGATGGGGCCCATACAGACCCTACAATCTTTTGAAATATCACTGTACAAAAGGAAAACTTAGAAATTTAAGAGAAATCAATATTTTATTGATTCAAAACTTCAATAAACTTCACCACCAACCCATACAATGATTTTCCAAACACTTTTATACCTTTTCCCTCCAAAAATAACTCCTACAACTACCTAAACAAACCTTTGAAATGACATGACTGTTGGAATTCAACCAACTTACAATTTTGCAACTTTTAATTGACAACTTTTCCTCTTTTTGCAATTTTGTAACTCTTAAAAAAAATGACCCTCTAAACACCTAAGAACCATCAAAATTACTAATTACAATAATAAATTTTCTTAAAGACCTTATTTAATGCATTTTCCCCAAAATCCTAATGCTTACTCCTTATCAAATTTGCTTGACAAATTTTACTCAAAGGTGCCCTTGCACCAAAGGGGTTTTTGAGTGGTGACAATGCATTGTTCATTCTTCATTCCCTCTTTCATGTTTCATTTCATTTCAAGGTTTGATTACCAAAATGGGGTTTGACCAAGGAAAACCCCCATTCACTAAAAAAACAAACTTTTACCTCTCATGGTGTGTTTGCATATCTAGGTGGAGGAAAGCTTAAAGATCTCTTGAAAAGAAAAATTGAAGAATTTGACAAAGTTGTAAAAGTTGTCTAATGGAAACTCATCTACAAAATTTATTTTTGAATTTTTGACACTGAAACTTGGAGAATTCAGAAGTGCATAGATAGGACTAAAGGCTCCCAAAATTTGTAGAAGAACCCTAACAAAGGACCCATTCAATACTGGGAAAATGAGTCTTAAATAAAAATCAAAAACTATCTTTTGGTGAAAAATACATTTAGATGTGCCCTTCTCTAATCTGTAATTTGATTGTAGGTTCTATCAATATTGATATTAATCTTTCTTTTTTAGGTGTTAAGTTGTATTTTGGTATTGATTTACTATTTTTAGTTTCTCTACCCAAAGTGTTGTTTGACCTTGACCCCATCCTTCAATCATAAGGAAATAAAAAGATTCACTCATTAAGTTGACTCATGTAACATTTATAAGCCAATTATTTGTGTGGATCTCATTTTCTAATGAAGTAAAGGAGAATAGGTCTATCTATTATCATTTTGGTGAAACCCACATTTTAAAACACCTACTTTCCTATAAATTTTGTTGTTTCAAGTATTATGCTTGCCATCAAAACCAATTGAACCTGTTCCACATATCTTAGCACCTAAATCATCACCAAATATGACAATTCATCCATCCTACTCTTCAAATTTTAAAAAAATAATCTTTTCTTTGGTCATAGGTTTAGAGAATCCACTATTAATGATCTAATAGTTCTTATCTTGTCCAACATGAAAAGAAGATACCAAGGTACCTTTATTCTTATCATTTCTCTCTATAGGGCTTTCCTTCAAACATCTTCTAGAGTTAGTAGAAATAGATTCATCTTTTAAAGCCATGAACAAGCATTCATAGTCATCATCTCCACAAATAGATTCATTATTAGAAATACTTGCATCTTCTCTAACATAATAAATTTTCTTAATCATCCTTTGTTGTCCTTATTTTTGTCATTCACAACTCTGTTCAAACATCTTGAAGCATCATGACCTATTTTTCCACAACTGAAACATTTGAAAGGAAGCTTAACTTTGTACTTACCAGTACCTTTTTTCATTCTTCTCACAAATTTAGCTTCCACATCATCAGGATCCTATTGATCTGATTCTTCAATCTTCTATGATTTTCCATCCTTAAAAAAAGTCTCAAGTTTTGCACTATTATTTGCATCAAATTATTTCATTCCAAATCCAGTTAGAGAAACATACAATTAATCTCTAGTATAGTGCTCTAGATTTTCAAATTTCTCATTAGTAGAAACATTATGAGTATAAGCTTTAGGAAGAGTTCTAAGAATTTTCTTTAACACTTTTGATTCTTTGACCTTTTCCACCAAGACCTCTGATGTAGCTAACCACTTCATCTACCCTCTGCATGTAGCTTATAATGTTTTCATCTTAAAAAATTCACAAGTTCTCAAATGTGATCTTCAGATTCTCCATCTTAGATTGTTTAACCTTATCATTTCCTTCATAAATGCTTTTCAACTTTGTCCATATTTCTTCAATAGTTTTCAAATTCATAACTTTCACTGATTTAGAATTTCTAAGACTACTTTAAAGAGCATACCTTTCTTTACTATTGCTTTCATAGGGCTTGATTTCAGCTTCTTGGACCATTTTTAAGCATAAAATATCCATTCTAAACTAATTTCTAGACATCAAATCCTAGATAACTTAGAAATCCTTGCATCCTTCTTTTCTAGAATGCATATTTTGTTCCATCAAACATAGGGGTCTCCTTCTTGTATGCCATCTTAGATCTACCTTAAGTAGATAATATTTCTTCTAAGAAACCTTGCTTTAATACTAATTGTTGAATGAACAAGATAACTAAGAGGGGAGGGTGAATCAGTTGTACCTTAAAAATTCAAAACCCTCATATGCATTTAGATCCACATTCATTCATCAAACCCTTAAATTTGTTATGATGATTTAGTATGAAAGAAAAATAATAGAAACTGAAACAACTAACACTATACATGAGGGAACACAAAATTTACATGGAAAACCCAAGAAGGGAAAAGCCATAGTGATGATTAGATCACAATATAAGTAATATCAACACTGAATACAAAGGCTCACTACCAATGGGTTCATTTCCCAAAAAAAGAAAGAAGGGCTAACTACCAAAAGGCTCACTTCCAAAATAGAAAAGAAGATAGAGAAGAAATGTTACATAGAGAATATAATCTCAATGTAACAAAATATCCACCACAATGTCATAAACACCTTCATAGCCTAATTAAATAAAATTAAACACCTTTTTCTCACTACATCCAATAATCTAACACACGAAATCTCACACTGCACTTGCCAATTTTGTACTCTATAACTCTTAAATTTATATCATTCACATCTCTCGCATCTATCTCATCATTCCTAAAGAAATTGACTCTTATTTATATCATCCTCAGCCTTGAAACCCTTCTCTAAGGTCGACTATACACATCAACCCTACAAATTCAAATTAGGTCAACAACAAAAAAAAATTGTGGTGGATAGAAGTGAAAGCATACCACATCACACCTTATTTAGGAACCAAATATACAATGCCTCTTAACCACATGCTTCTATAAACAAAATTATCCACTACAATCAATGTAAACACCGAGTCGACTATTACCTATGTAAACACCATTAGAATTTTAAGTACATGCTTCCTTAGGTCCAAATATTACTTTGAAACCACACACCACACTTGAAAATGATCTAGAATAATCCTCAAACACTCTAAAATCAACAAACTCCCTCACAACAACTTCCACCTAAAGAATTGCACACCTAGTACATCAAAACAAATCTTACGTACATTGTGACTTGATAAACTAATTTTTGAAGCACCAAACTTTGAACCATCTTGACATAACAGAGATACCAACACAATCAACACACCCTCATATTTGCAAGACCTAAAACACTTGACAAAAAAAATGTAAAGAAAATACATTTCTCGTAGACCCTTCTTCAATGCACACTTCACACTCTGGTGAAGACAACTTCTTCTATACAACAATCCAAAACACAAAATTTTAGATACAACACATTTGAAAAACTTTGATCAACATATCCAAATTGTATAGGAAGATCTTCAACCTAGAAGAAATGTAGAGCAACACAAGAACACAACCCTACAACCCAAAACACCAATACAACACATTGTTTCTTATTTTTATCAAATTTTATCAAAAGCACTTGGAAACCAAGCACCAGAGATAGATCCTCATCATCTTTAATACTTCCTAAACCATATACAAAATCTTATGAAAGAAACACTATAATTTAACACCAGTAGCTACTAATGACAACATAATGCAACTAATCAAAGTATGTATAACATGAACTACTCATACTGTTACAAAAATCTTACCCAACAATAGACATCAATGACAAGATAGGATTTTTGACATCAATGAAAATACTGACTACTCATACTTGCAATAATTTGTAGCATACACAAGCTTTTATCAATATCCATATTCAACCATCTTCATATTGTTGACATCAATGACAACACTTGTAACATACTTTCAAAAAACTCTCTAATGAACTCAGGTTTCCAAAAATCTCCCCCTTTGAAGATATATGTTTGTATGTACATGGGAGTAACTTCACCTAACTACTTTACTCCAATACTCATATCTTCTCCAAAAAAATGAACAAAGATGTACTAAAAATCTTTCTAATACATCCACATATGTACACTAGAATATGAAAATCTATAAAACAAAAATGAACAACTTATCTTGGGGAGGGAAATTTTCCCTAATTGAACACCTTCAATTTTTCAAAGTATGGCTCTAGATCCTTCTTTTCTATCTCCCATTCCTTCTTAGCAAAGATAATTAGTCCACACAACTTTTCAAACTCGAAATGGATCTCTTCACCTTCTTTTAGAGAGTTGGGTACTAGATTCTATTGTAGCATCTTCTTTGTATCAGCCATTATTCCAATTAGAGAATTAAGCCTTGCATTAAAAAGGTCTCTAAATTGAATATACTTTATAATTATCTTCTCTTTTTGCTCTTGTAGTTTGAAAAAATGACCATGCAGATTCTCTATTGCTATCCTTGTTCCATCTACATCTCTCATAGGATCATATACTTTGAGGACCTTAGCAATTTGAGAATCAATTGAGTCCATCTAGTCTTTTATGCCCTTGGTACAAACAATCCATTCCAAGAAAAAATAGAACAAAAGTTTTGCTTCCACTACACAATTTTGAATATCCTTCAAGTTGATCTACAACTTACCATGTGATGTAGCATGCTTGTTGGAAGCCTCTTCCAACCTTTAGTCATTTAACTTCTTATTCACTTATTTTTCCAACTTCTCGTCTAAGTTGGTAGAATATTCCTTGAAGGAATCAAGTAGGATCCTTAGTTGTTATATACCATACAAAGATTCATCAATGGTGGCATCAAGAATGTAGTCATGCAACATTTTAATAGCTTCATCTATCAACTTTGCACTATTCTAGTGGTTTTACAAAATATCCTTTCTCACTAAGGAACGAAATGCACTACAAGTTCTAGCTTATGTAAGGGCGATATCCTATTCATGTCAACATTTCCTTGCTTCATAATAATTTTTAGCAACTATGAAATACCATCGGTTGGAACTAAAATTGTATATCCAACACACTCTTCACAAAAGCTACAAAATCTCTAAAGGACTCACCAACCGTTTAAGTGCTTCTCTCCTCCTTTTTCTCTTTCTCCTTCTCCTACGCCTCACTACTAGAGGAGTCTTCTACACTTCTCTCCCTCTACAACTTTATCACTATTCAAAGAGGAAAGTTCTCATTCTTATACACCTTAGGGTTCTTTATGTTCTCCAATTTTTATTATTCCTTGTTCTTATCATTTTTTGTATGCATCCAAGAGAGGAAATTCTTATTCTTCTTGAACATATTCCTTATCTAGGGCACCACCATTCTTATCTTCCTCAGTAATACTATCTACAACACAAGGGGAATTATTTGATGTCATACCTTCCTAATCATCCTAAGGTCAAGACACATTCTTATTCATCATTCTAACCAACATCATTGACCTCCAAAGTAGATACTGTTGGCAAAAAAAGGACACACAAATGAGAGGGGGGATGAATCAGTTGTGATAGAAACTTAAAATTTTCTAAGTTAACTTAATCTCATATTTGATGAAAAATCAATTAACCAAAAACAATTTAACACATCAGAGAGATAGAGAACACCAATATTTTTGTGTGGAAACCCTGTTAGGGGAAAAACCATGGTGGATGTTAGTCCACAATATTATACCCTATTAAAAGTATAATGAGAAATAATAAGGGAAATGTACATGAATTCAGACACACTTCCTAGAGCTCACTGCTCAAATACAAAAGGAGCTCACTATCCAACAATATAGTATAGGATTAAAATCCAAAGGGTATGAACTAAGAAAATAGCTTCTGCACAAGCTTGATTATAGTTTCAATTAAGCTCAGAAAACCTTCTTCACACTTTGCTCAATCTTCTTCACACTCTACTCTGTAATCAAAAGATATTTGCACATACAAGCACACTAAGAACTTTTTCCACACAATAAACCAATGAAAAAATCACTCTTATATATCCGCTACATGAGATTTCATCACAACTTAGTCAGCTAGGAAAATAAAACATATTTGCAATGTCAGGCCAAATTTACAAATAAATTTTTAATGTGAATCCACCAAGGTCAGCCACAACATAGTGGACCCCCAAATTAACATCTCCAATAGAAAAAATATTTTAATTAATCTCACCACAAAGATCCACAACATGCTACCACCAACATGTCAGCCAAGAACAAGAAAAACTGAACATGCACAAGAAAAGATCTTCAACCACAAGATCTTTGAATAATTTGGATGTACCACAAAGATAGAGAATTATATAGAGACATCAGAGAACACCAATAAAAAATAGAGAAGCATCTGCAACAACTAAGATTAACAAAATCACACAATCTTCATTTAGGAACATTGACAAAGACCACATAAACACTGTCAGACCACAATACAATCAAAACTTCAAGTAGACCTCTAAAAATTTTGGTAGATGATCTAGAAAAATTCAACAATAAACCCTTTAATCTACACCAGCTAATCTTCAACACAAAAAACAAGACACCTTCATGACATGCACAATTCCACTGGGAACCTAGAATACATTCTCTTACAATTTTCTCAATATCCTTAACATATACAACCTTTAATACACCAAGTTCTAATAGTGTTGACATCAATGACAACCACATATCAACAACCATATCCACAACACCCAAAAATTTCCCCCTTTGGCATTGATGGAAACAAATGATGTGAAAAATACCATCAACCCAACACACTGAATTCTTCTCAACTGCACTTCTCCCCACAAGGCTCTTCTCCTTAGAAATATTTTTCACAATACACTTCTCCCCCTTTGACATCAATGGAAAAGGTAACCATGACCTTTCCACATACATTCTATGAACCACATATCTACACATTTGACTACTCCCCATGAGTAGTAACCACAAAAACATCAATCTAAATTAGAATATAGTGTAGACATCCAAATTTGGACACTTAATTTATCCAAATTTACCACTTTTCGTCTAAACATTCTCTTATCCAAGTTAATTAAGTAATATTACTATTATTTAATTAATATCTTTAATTCTGCTAAATCTCTAAGGTATTTAATAATTAAATACCTTACCCTCCTTAATCCTCTTTTCATTAAATAAATTAAATAAATATTATATTTATTTAATTCCTCACATGTCATTTTCATCTAATCCTAATCCATCTCCTAATCTCTTCATTAAGGATGTGCACATGCCTAATCCTTGATTAGGATGGGTCACATCCTCCAACTTTTGCAAGTTGGATTTTAATCCTAATTAGCCCCTAATTATCCTCTAATTCTGATTAATTAAGCCTAAACATTCTCCAAGGAATTTTTAATTCATTTTTATTCTTCCTAGATTCCCCTCTTTTATATGTGAATTTTTAATTCACATTCCATCCTTCCAAGGCTTCTAGAACCTTGGACTTGTCACAATCTCCACATGTGACCAAGTCCCACCTTTTTGGAGCCCACCTTTTACCCTCTAGATCATCCTAGGAATGTGAATTTTTATATCTCCAACCACCTTTCATTTTCCCATGTAGATTTTTGAGGAATTCCAAAATTCCTCAAATGTCTCTTTCACTCCCACTTGGGGACAAGAAATCCTTTTTTGTGGAAATCTCCTCACTCCTCAAGGTGCATGTCCTTTTCCACCTCATCTCCACCTCATATCCCCTTGTCCACTTCACCCTCCACATGTCAAGATGTGAGGGTTTGTGGGTTCTCAACCCACCATAGCCCTTCATCTTGGCCTTGTTGGAGCAATCTTGACCATTGAATTCTCTAGAGAATTCAAATTCTCCTATAAATACCCCCTCCTCAAGGGCATTCTCAAGACTTTTTGATTTGAGAAACTACATGCTACCCATTTACTTTCTCAAACACTTTTGCATTCTCATAACTACATGCTGTCCATTTGAATTCTCAAGCCTTTTCAATCATTTAACCATCTTTGTTAATCATTTTGCACATCTAATCTTTCATCTAGTCACTCAAGCAATCATCTAAGGAGCACACAATCAATTCCAAGCAAGGGCCAATCAAAGGGATATCAACAACAAGGGAGGTAAAATTGTTTGTGTTTCATCTTATTTACATTCCTTTTCATTGTATCAATCTTTTGGCTAATCTTGAGGTGTTCTTGGTATTTTGTCATTCCCATTTCTTAGTTAGTTTGCACATTTAGAGCACTAGAAATTCTAAGGTATCACATTTCTGACATGCCCGGTGGGACCCACAAATGGGTTCTTATATTTAACCCTTGTTTTAGCTAAGGATTATGCAGGAAAAGGTCACAGAAAGGTGGAAGCGCCCCTGTTTCTGCCGCAGAAAGGCGAAAGCGCCCCTGTTTCTGTCGCAGAAAGGCAGAAGCACCCTCTGTCTTGTCACAGAAAGGCGGAAGCGCCCTCTGGTCTGTTCCAGAAAGGCGGAAGTGCCCCACATCTCAAAGCTTTACTTTCCTCTAACGAGTTAGCTGTGATTAGGGATAAATTTAAAAAGATTTTCTAACACGTTTCTTGCAGTGGGAGGGGCACAACTTTCTTATTTTCTTGAAAATCTAACAAGTTTGTTGCAGAAAGGTGGCAGTGCCCCACCTTGTACGCAGTGCCCCACTTCTTACGGGGCGCCCCACCTTGTATGCAGTGCCCCACCTTGTACACAGCGTCCCGCTTCTTACGCAGTGCCCCACCTTGTACGCAGCAGCCCGCTTCTTACGATTTGGGTAAAGTTGTAATGTTTGTTAGGTAACCACTTTAGCATCCCTCCCATCTCCCCATCCTTATCTTTGTATCCATCTATCCTAGCATCCATTTCATCTCCCAATCCTTATGTGAATGGTAACCACTTTGTAATACAAGGTTAGGATGGGTTGGTTATGGATGGTGTTTGAGGATGTGAATGGTAAAGTTGCAATGTTTGTTAGGTGAGGGTATGGACTTTTAAACAAAAAAAATTAAGATGAAAGGGTGGATTAAAGATGATTGTGGGAAATGAATGGGGATTTTTAATGGTTAGCAAAGATTTGGAGCAATAGAATGGAGGTTTAAATGGATAAAATGGAGGTTTCGGGAGGCTTAGAATGACAAAATAGAGACTTAGGATGATGGGATAATGGTTGGGAATGATTAAGCAGTGATTTAGAGGCTAAATGAATCCAAATGGGGTGCTTGCAGGGCGTTGATAGCAAAATCAGGGGCGTAGACAGCATTCTGCAGTAAATTAGGGGTGCTTCCGCCTTTCTGCAGCATAATCAGGGGTGCTTCCGCCTTTCTGCAGCAGAATCAGGGGGCGCTTCCACCTTTCTGTAGCAGAATCAGGGGCGCTTCTACCTTTTTGCAGCAGAATTATAGGGCACATCTGCTTTTCTGTAGCAGAATTAGGGGCACTTCCACCTTTCTACAGCAGAATTAGGGGGCGCTTCCACCTTTCTGCAGTGGGACAGAACTTGGTTTTGATGGCAAAGGCTATGGCAATGACTCAAAATGACAAAGTAAGGCCAAAGTATCAAAGATTTCATAGATTTTTCACAGAAAATATTTCAAACAAGTACAATCCTATGATTAATATTAAGGGTATGGCAAGGCAAAGTCTTAATCTAGGATGCATAAGGTTTCTAGGGAGTCTTCGATATACTCTCGGTACGTGAGACACAACTGTGAGCACCAGTCTATCACAAGCATGAGTCGGGAACCCCAGCGAGATACTGAAAGGCTCGGACCAACTCTTCACGTCTATCTAGATATCACCCTAGTTTCGACGCTTCGCCAATTACGACGCGATTGGATTGGGGTACAACTTTCGTTCTCCCCCCTTTATATACCCCGCCGGTACATGTGGTTGGAATCGTCCCTTGGGGTGATGAAATCCCCAAGTAGGTCCCACTAGAAAGAAGATACTAACCATTTTCAACTACTCTCCAGGCTCACATGAAGTGCAAGAGGAAAGCGAAAACAAATTAATGCCCCCTTGGGTAGCACAAAAATAAGCAATCGCAGCAAACAACAAAGTTCAATCCCCCTAATTAGACTATGTTCGAAAACAACAAATATATTTTTATTTTTATTTTTTATCTTTTTCAAAAATTTGATCGAATAAATGGCCCTGCAAGCAAATGTTAGCTATCTTCTTCTTCGTCCTTAGTAAAATTTTGCCACAAAATGTTGTAAGACATTAGCAAAAAACACCACTATCCTTGCCAAAATGATGTTAGAGGGTTACTATTTAAAAATAGCAAAAAACGGGAGCAAAAATGAAGCAAAAATGATTGTTTTACCTTCCAAATTGTACTATTTTGGGGCGCTTCCGCCCTTCTACAGCAAAAATTGGGGCACTTCTACCTTTCTGCGGTAAGGTAGAGGGTGCTGCCGCCTTTCTGTGGTAAGGCAGAGGGCGCTGTGCAAAAGGTGGGGCGCTGTGTACAAGGCGGGGCGCTGCGTACAAGGTGGGGCGTTGCATAAGAAGCGGGGCACTATGTACAAGGTGGGGCGCTGTGTACAAGGTGGGGCACTGCATACAAGGCGGGGTGCCGTGTAAGAAGCGGGGCGCTACGTACAAGGTGGGGCGCTGCGTACAAGGCGGGGCGTCGCGTAAGAAGCGGGGCACTGCGTACAAGGTGGGGCGCTGCGTAAGAAGCGGGGCGCTGCGTACAAGGTGTGGCACTGCGTACAAGGTGGGGCGCCACGTAAGAAGTGGGGCGCTACGTACAAGGTGGGGCACTGCCGCCTTTCTGCAACAAACTTGTTAGATTTCCAAGAAAACAAGAAAGTTGTGCCCCTCCCACTGCAAGAAACGTGTTAGAAAATCTTTTAAATTTATCCCTAATCATAGCTAACTCGTTAGAGGAAAGTAAAGCTTTGAGATGTGGGGTGCTTCCGCCTTTCTAGAACAGACCAGAGGGTGCTTCTGCCTTTTTGCAGCAAGGCAGAGGGCGCTTCCGCCTTTCTGCGACAAGGCAGAGGGCACTTCCACCTTTCTGCAGTAGAAACAGGGGTGCTTTCGCCTTTCTGTGGTAGAAACAGGGGCGCTTCCGCCTTTCTGCGACCTTTTCCTGCACAATCCTTAGCTAAAACAAGGGTTAAATATAAGAACCTATTTGTGGGTCCCACTGAGCATGCCAGAAATGTGATACCTTGGAATTTTTACTGCTCTAAATGTGCAAACTAACTAAGAAATGGGAATGACAAAATACCAAGGACACCTCAAGATTAGCTAAAATCTTGATACAACGAAAATGAATGTAAATAAAATGAAACACAAGCAGTTTTACCTCCCTTGTTGTTGATACCTCTTTGATTGGCCCTTGCTTGGATTGGTTGTGTGCTCCTTAGATGATTGCTTGAATGTCTAAATGCAAGATTGGAGGTGCAAATGATTAACAAAGATGGCTAAATGATGGCAAAGGTTTGAGAGTTCAAATGGACAGCATGTAGTTATGAGAGTGCAAAGTGTTGAGAAGGCAAATTGGCAGCATAAGGTTGCTCCAAAATGAAAGTGTCCTAAAAATGCCCTTGAGGAGGGGGGATTTATAGAGGATTTTGAATTCTCTAGAGAATTCAATGGTCAAGATTGATCCAACAAGTCCAAGATGAAGGGCTATGGTGGGTTGAGAACCCACAAGCCCTCACATCTTGACATGTGGAGGGTGAAGTGGATAAGGGGATATGAGGTGGAGATGAGGTGTCAAGAAGGTACATGAGGTGGAGAAATGACATGCACCTTGGGGAGTGAGGAGATTTTCACAAAAAGGGATTCCTTGTCCCCAAGTGGGAGTGAAAGGGACTTTTGAGGAATTTTGGAATTCCTCAAAAATCTACATGGGAAAAGGAAAGGTGGTTGGGGAAATAAGTGTGAATTAAAAATTCACATTCCTAGGAAAGTCTAAAAGATAAAAGATGGGCTCCAAAAGCGGGACTTGGTCACATGTGGAGATTGTGACAAGTCCAAGGTTCTAGAAGCCTTGGAAGGATGGAATGTGAATTAAAAATTCACATATAAAAGAGGGGAATCTAGGAAGAATAAAAAGGAATTAAAAATTCCTTGGAAAATGATTAGGCTTAATTAATCAGTAATTAGAGGATAATTAGGGGCTAATTAGGATTAAAATCCAACTTGCAAAAGTTGGAGGATGTGACCCATCCTAATCAAGGATTAGGCATGTGCACATCCTTAATGAAGAGATTAGGAGATGGATTAGGATTAGATGAAAATGACATGTGAGAAATTAAATAAATGTAATATTTATTTAATTTATTTGATGAAAAGAGGATTAAGGAGGGTAAGGTATTTAATTATTAATTAAATACCTTAGGGATTTAGCAGAATTAAATATATTAATTAAATAATAATAATATTACTTAATTAACTCGGATAAGAGGATGTTTAGACAAAAAGTGGTAAATTTGGATAAATTAAGTGTCCAAATTTGGATGTCTACATATAGTAATGAAGCTCATAGATCGATACAAATAAATGCATCTTTTAGTTCTTACTAGGAGGGGTAATCACCCCTAGCATTCCTCTGAGATACTCAAAAGTATCCTTCAACAATGGCTTAGTAAATATATCTACAATCTATTCTTTGGTAGGCACATATTCCAATCAAACTTCTTTCTCATTCACTTTCTCCCTTAAGAAGTGAAACTTGATTGATATATGTTTAGTCTTGGAATGTAGCACCAAATTCTTAGAAATATTTATTGTACTTGAATTGTCACAGTATATTTTAATAGGTTCTTCATATACCACCCTAATATCTTTCAACATTTGTTTCATCCATATCACTTGAGTACAATTATTTGTAGCAGTAATGTATTTTACTTAGCAGTAGATAGAGAAATGGAATTCTGCTTTTTGCTCAACCAGGACACCAATTTCTTCCCTGGGAAGAAAGCACCACCACTAGTACTTTTCTAATCATCTACATCTCCATCCCAATCATCATCCTTTGGATACCAAAGTCCAAAGTCAACTATTCGTTTCAGGTATCTAAAAATTATCTTCACAGCAGTCACATGTGATTCTTTTGGATCAGCCTAAAATCTAGCAACCATACATATATCATTCATAATGTCTAGTCTAGTCTAAGTTAAGTAGAGAAATCCACCAATCATTGACCTATATCTAGCTTGATTTTCCTTAGGAGAATCATCATTATGTGTCAACTTACATTCAGTCACCATGGGAGTACCAACAGGTTTTGAGTCATCCATTCCAAACTTCTTCAACAGTTCTCTCACATATTTAGACTAAGATATGAAAATCCCCTTGTCTAACTGAGTAACTTACAATCCTATAAATAATTTCATCTCTCCAATCATACTCATTTCAAATTCATTCTTCATCTCATTAGCAAACTTCATACATAGATTTTCATTTCCTCCAAAAATGATGTCATCAACAAAAACTTCTATAATTAAATCTATCGTGATCTAATTTGAAGTATAAGTTGCTATTAGTAGTACCTTTAGTGAATCCAAGCTTCAGTAAATATTTGTCCAATCTAGCATACCAGGCTATGGGGGATTTCTTGAGTCCATATAGATCTTTCTTTAATTGGTAGACCATATCTTCATTGTCAATTAGCTGAAATCCATCTAGCTATTCAATGTATACTTCTTCTTCTAGTTCTCCATTAAAAATGTTGAATTCACATCCATCTAATAGACTTTGTAGTCCTTGTATGTAACATAAGTAAGAAATAACCTTATAGCTTCAATTCCAGCAACAGGGGCAAATTTTTCTTCAAAATCAATACCTTCTATTTGAGAATACCCTTTACATACCAATCTTGCTTTATTATAGACCACTTCACCTTTTTCATTTAGCTTGTTCCTAAACACCCATTTAGTACCAATCACATTTTTGTCTTTAGGCCTAGGAACTAGTATCCATGTGTCATTATTTTCAATCTGTGTCAACTCTTCCTTCATAGCTTCCAACTAGTGTTCATCTTGATAGTCTTCAGTGACATTTTTAGGTTCAATCTTGGAAATCAAGGAATATTCTTCTGCAATCTTTCTTCTAGTTTTTACTCCTTTATTCTTATCTCCTATGATTTGATTGTCAGAATGATTTAGCTTTACATACCTTGGAGTTTTGAGACATTCTTGAACTTATGATTCTTTTGATCTTTCTTCTACACTTGCACTTATCTATGTTTCCTGTCTGACTTGATTTACCGAAACAAATTGAGGTTTCTTTACTAGAACATATGGAATAATCTGAAGTATATTTTGTGTCTAAGAATTCTTTCCTTTGCTAGTATTGTCTTCATATGAATCATAACCACAATATTTGGATGATTTGATAGAATCCTCATCAACTCTGACATTTGCACTTTCAACCATATTTCTTAGTCTTTTTTTATAGCATCAGTAGGCCTTGATTTTAGTGGAGTAACCTAGGAAAATCCCTTCATCACTTCTTGCATCAAACTTCCCAATATCATCATCTCTTTTGATATAACACTTGCTTCCAAAGATCTTGAAATATTTAACAGTAGGCTTGTAACAAGACCATAACTCAAAAGGGGACTTACCAAAATTACCATTAACATTTACATGGTCAAAGGTATATACAGCAGTGCTTACTGCTTCACTCCAGTTCATCTAAAACACATTTCCTTCCATCATCATTTTTCTGGCAGTATCCAAAATTGTTCTATTCTTTCTCTCTAGAACTCCATTCTATTGCGGGGTTTGAGGAGTAGATAATTGTCTTTTAATTCCATGCTCTTCACTAAAATAATTTAACTCCCTAGATGTGAACTCACCACCTCTGTCAGATCTCAGGCACCTAATTTTCAGACCTTTCTCATTCTCTGCCATAACCTTAAAACTTTTGAACTTTTCCAATGCTTCACATTTTTCTCTTAGGAAAGAAACCGATATCATTCTAGAGTAATCATCAATAATCAACATCAAGTACCTTTCTCCATGAATAATTCTAACTATGGAGGGACCACAAAGGTCAGTATGTAGTAGCTCCCACAAATTATTTGAGTGAAACTATTTGCTTTAGAAAGAGACTCTAGTTTGTTTACCCATCTAACATTCCTTGCAAATTGTGTTAGTAGGCTTCACTAACTTAGGTAGATCTCTTAATGCTTGAGTGGAACTTATTTTAACAATGTTGTCAAAATTTACATGACACAACCTCCTATGCCACAACCATCTTTCATCTACTTGAGAAATTAAACAAGTCCCACTAGCAGTATTCAGGTGAAAGATATTACCTTTTGTCTACTTACCTGTAGCAATCATATTCCTAGAACTTTTGGGCATCTTGCATATTCCATTTTTGAACTGAAGATCATAGCCCTTGTGCACCATCTATCCAACACTCAACAAGTTATCTTTCAAGCCTGCAACATAAAGGACATCATCAGTGTTATCCTTACCACCAAGACAAATAGATCCTCTTCCACAAATCACACCAACATTGTTATCTTCAAATCTTACAACCCCACCATCATACTTCTCTAGACTCACAAATTTTATTTTATCACCGGTCATATGATGTGAGCATCCACTATCAATGAATCACTCATCTTTTTCTTCAACTCGAGCTGCAAGAACCTTTTTATCTTTAGCAAATTCAATAGCCACAAGATTATCTTCAATGGTAGCAATGAAAACCCATTCATCTTCATTGCCATTTTCTCTATCAGACTCATCATTAGTCACTGCTTCTTCAACAAAGCAACATCTCTTTTCAAATCTCTTTTTAGGATTAGATGTAGGAACTCTTTCAGGACACCTTATGTAAAATGACCTATTTTATTGCAAGAAAAACATTTAATAGGCAATACAACTTCATACTTACCTTTCCCTTTGCCTTCTTGCTTTGAAATCACTGCTTCCAATTCTTCTACCTCTTTTTCTTTATCTTCAACTTGTTTCAGTTCTTCATACTTGGATACCTTTTTGTAACACTCTCCTAGACTATATATTTGCCTGTTAATTCTAGATACAGTAGCCTTGAATGTAGATTTAATCTTTGGTGTAGATTCACCGAATTCACTTATTTCAAAAGTAGCAAGCTTTCCAACCAGTGTGTCTCTTGATATCTTTGTTATTGGTCTGATTTCTTCAATAGCATGAGCTTTCACTTTGTAGGAGGGAGGCAAGGATTTGATTATCTTAGCCACAATTTCATCCTCATCCACAAAACCACCAACACATCTAATACCCATCACTATCTCATCTACTCTTTGCATAAAAGAAGTAATATTTTCATCTTCACCCATTTTCAAATTCTCATACTTTCCTTTCAAACTTTGTAGCTTAGCCATCTTCACCTGTGCATCTCCTTCATACAAGGTTTCCAACTTTATCCAAATCTCATGAGTTGTATGCAATCCTATCACATTAGCCATCTCTGAATCTATCAGAGCACTCACCAGAGCTTCAATAGCCCTAATTTTATTTTTAGCATCTTTGATCTCATCAGCAGTGGAAGGGCCATTCTGAGGAATAACATATGGATCTTTTGTAATCTTCCAGAAAGCTTCACCAATACATCTTAGATGACATTTCATCCCAACTTTCGACAATGAGTAGTTAGTACCATCAAATCTCAGACTATCCTTCTTGAATGTTGCCATCTTAGATCACCTCAAGCTTTTAGACTTCTTCAGAGGAACCTGCTCTAATACCGATTGTTGAAAAAACAAGGACACACAACTGAGAGGGGGGGCTGAATCAGTTGTGACAGAAACTAAACTTTTCTAACTTAACTTAATCTCAAATTTGATGAAGAAGCAATTAACCACAAACAATTTAACACATCAAAGAGACAGAGAAAACCAAGATTTTTGCATGGAAACCCTGTTAGGGGAAAAGCCATGGTGGATGTTAGTCCACAAGATTATACCCTATTAAAAGTATAATGAAAAATAATAAGGGGAATGTGCATGCATTCAGGCACACTACCTCGAGCTCACTGCTTAAATACAAAAGGGGTTCACTACCCAACAATATAGTATAGGATTAAAATCTAAAGGGTACGAACTGAGAAAATAGCTTCTGCACAAGCCTGATTACAATTCCAATTAAGCTCAGAAAACATTCTTCACACTTCACTGAATCTTCTTCACACTCTACTCTACAATCGAAATATATTCACACATAGGAGCACACTAAGAAATTTTTCCACACACTACACTAATGAAACAATCACTGTTATATATTTGCTACATGAGATTTCATCACAACTTAGTCAGCTAGGAAAATAAAACACATTTGGAATGTCGGCCCAAATTTACAAATAAATTTTTAATGCAAATCCACCAAGGTTGGCCACAACATAGTGGAGACCTAAATTAACATCTCCAACACAAAAAATATTTTAATTAATTTCACCACGAATATCCACAACACGCTACCACCAACATGCCATCCAAGAACAAGAAAAACCAAACATGCACAAGAAAATATCTTCAACCATGAACTTTCTGAATAATGTGGATGTAACACAAAGATAGATAATGATCTAGAGACATCAGAGAACACCAAGAAACAATAGAGAAGCATCCAAAACAATTGAGATTAATAGAATCACACAATCTTCATTTAGGAACACTAACAAAGACCACAAAAACATTGTTAGACCACAAGACAATCAAAACTTCACGCGGACCTCTAAAACTTCTAGTAGATGATCTAGAAACATTCAAAAATAAACCCTTTAATCCAAACCAACTAATCTTCAATGCACAGAACAAGATGCCTTCATGATGTGCATAGTTCCACTAGGAACCTAAAATAATTTATTTTACAATTTTCTCAATATCCTCGACATATACAACCTTTAATACGTTGAGTGCTAATAGTGTTGACATCAATGAAAACCACATATCAACGGCCATATCCACAACATCCAACATATACATCATGGTCCATTTCAGTTTCATCATCTGAAGACATGTCTAAATTCTTCCCAAAATCTACAAACTTTTGCATTATTTCATCCTTCAACCTTTTTATGCCTTCTTTATCCCTTGTCATCAAAGTTCTGACTCTTTTCTTTGTTCTAAATTCCCTATTGTAAACCTGGGCCAATATTTCCCTATCCTCATCTATGAGAGAAGATCCAATATTCCCTAAAGAAAAATTCCTTATCTTTTCATCCTCATCAAATGCCTCTTATCTTCTTGCACTCAAGACATCTTTTAAGTCATCTAGAAGCTAAATTTCAATTGTTTCCTTATTCTTATTCTTTTTATCTGGATACATCTATGTAGTATTATTCTTCCAACATGCCAAAATTTTCAATATTATTAAACAAAGAATCTAGTTTTAGAGGGTTGTGCTCCCTTACCGAAGGGGATTTTTCCTTCTTATTGATTTTTCCCTTTCCCTTAGGAAAATTTTCTCCTTCACTTGATCCCTTTTATCTCTTATTAATGACAAGTTCCTTTTTCTACTTCTCCACTTTCTTCACTCTCTGTATCAACAATGCCAACTTTGATACTCTTTTCACTTGTCTCAACCTAAGAGATATTGGGCTTCCTTTCATAGACCAATTTAGGTCCTTCTTCTTCTTCAACATCATCACCTATATACCTCTTTCTTGTAGCTTTCTCTTTTCTTCTTCTCTATGAAGGCTTATGTTGTGCATCACATCTACTAGTTGTAGCTTTCTTCTTCATACAAACTACAAGACTTGTTCTAAAGATATTCAAAACAATTAGAGAGGGAGTAGAATTCCTAATTGACCTTCTAATTCTTAGTGTACCTTCTAGATCAACAGATGGGGGTTTGATCTTCTCCACAATCCTCTTGAAAGAACCAACAATCTCTTCCAAATATACCTTCATTTTCTCTTTATTTTTCTTTATTTCTTTTTCTTTGTGTTTCAGATGCACATCACTAGATATCTCCTCATAGGTTCCAATCATGTCTACAATAGGATATCTTGGTTTTCTCAACATAATATCTAAAATACCTATGATTACATATTTTTCCAATTCATAACCTATTTTAGAAATTCAAACTATTTTAGGTTCCCCTACTTCCATTATGCATTCATCTTTAGTAACCATAAAGGTTATATCCTTCTTGTATATTTCAACAATACTTCTAGGAATCATTTTTTATTTATGCATCATCTCTTGAAAGGTCTTAAAGAAACCCCATTACATACTATCTTTATTTTATATTCTTCCAAACATTCTTAAGTGATCCCTAATCTGAATTGCAATAGGAATACTAACCAACCATACAACATTCTTTGCACCAAGAAATTATCTGAGAAAGTTAAAAAACAAACATACGATAAGGGTACAATACCATAATAGGTGCTAAGAAACTTTTATCATATGAAGATTCTCCATAAACTACTCTTTCAAGAGCTCATATAGATCTATGTCCAAACCTTCTTTCACCATCTGGTGAGTAGAATGAATAGCAATTGTCAACACTGATTTTTCTCTGTTGGTGTAGTAAATATTGTAACCTATCATCATGGATGCATATTTAACTATTAGATCATTTATATCCTTTAGTATGAGGGCACACTTTTTGAATTTTTCTCTAGTGAACCTCATAACCAGCTCATTCTTCATGGCCTTTATCAGTGAAACATGTCTTTCAGAGCACAAACTAGTGACTAATTTGATATGTTTCTTGTTGATTAAGTGTGGACTATCCAACCACATAAACTTGTCATGGATGTAGCTTAGCTCATACTTAACCCATGCATTCTCATAAAAAAAAGTTTGGAAAATTGTTCCATACATCTAACTTCTCTACCCAGCTCTCAAATTCTTGTTTCAACTCAAAATAATCTCCAGTCATCTCATTCATCCAATAATTTTTTTATCTTGGTAGGATCAAATTCTTCCATTTTCACATGAATGTACATTATCACATCCTTAGTATGCATTACACCATATGGAATGCTCAAATATGTGTCTTTGATATCCATTTCTATGGATTTAAAGGGGTATTTCTTGAACTTTGGCCTTGGTTGTTCCAAGTCATCAATTACTTGAGTAAACATTGCAAGCCACTTCTAAAACTAGGGTTCTAGTAGGAAATGATAAATACCTTCAAATTATTCTAACAATAGGGTTTCAAACAATAATTTGAAAACATGTCATTTTGTATTTTCTCTACTTCTTCACTCTTCAAATGATCGATTACAAATAAGCTTTCCATATGCAAAAAAACATATAATTTTTTTTTCCAATGAACTAAAGTACATTCATTGCAATGAATTATGTTAGGTCAAAAAGTTGATAAAACATAATTGTGCAACTTCACAATCACCTTCAATCACTCCACAAATCTCTGTAATAGGAAGTTTCGTACCAAAAAATCCATCAATAGATCCACCATGGGTGATCCCACAATAGTGGTTTACAATTTTTGGCCAAACTAGACACTAAAATTATTATTTTTAACTATATCTTCACATTTAGGCACCTATAGTAGTGAAACCGTGAGGAATTTGAAGATAATGCAAACTAGAGTCCCATCACATTTTGTCTATAGATTCTAAAAATATTTTTTTCAAAATTTTTGGAATCAAATTGCACTTCTTTTTCCATTTCCCATGAAAACTATTTTTTTCATAAAACAACATTTTAAAAAAGTGACGCACATTGTATAACACATAACTTTTTTTCCATGAAGGATAAAATTCTAATTCTTTCAAATTTAGATTTGTAACTCCAATATCTAGTGTTTCCACTTGGTTAGATAGTTTTAAATTGAATATTTTTTCTTTAATCAAGTTTCAAAGTCAAATCAATTACAATTCAGACATAGCACGACCATATAACGCATAACTTTTTTTGTATATATCAATTTTATTTTTTTTGTTGGATCAAGGACTTCAATATCTGGTGCACTCATATTTTTCAATTTTTTTTTTATAATCTCCTATTTTTCCACATGTGTAGAACAAAGACCTTCATTTTCGATGAAAAACCTATGTTTAATAAAACTAAGAAAAGAAATACATAATACAACTAAAACATATTAAAATTATATTCATTGGATAGCTCGTTCTAAGGACCACCTGATTCCATTTGGGTTTGTGAAGATTCCTCTATTTTCATCCTCAACCTGAGCTTTGAAGCATAAAAATTTAGGTTTTTTTTATTTTTCAGGGGGAGAATGAGGAATAAGGGGGCTTTGTATGAACCCCTAGGGGGTTGATTGAACCAAGGTTTGCTCGAACCCTGGTTTGAGTGAACTACCCTCAATATGCATTTTGTTTTGTTATCTTGGACAGGAAATGTGGGCCCAATAATTAATGGTTTCACTCGAACCCTATTTCAGGAAAACACCTTTTGGGTTCGATCTAACATGTAGGTTCATTTGAACCCCGAAAACCAATTCTTTTGCCATGGGATCATTTTTTCTCAGTTTTCCTTCCTCCATCAAATTCTAAACCACTATTGTGGCTTCACCCCATGTTGATCTACACATATACCAATGTGTTGAGAACATTATGTAAGGCCATGTAACCCACTTCTTATAACAGAAATGGGGACCTTCTAGTAGGAGAAATAAATGTACCTCTTGAACATATAACCATAAATTCATGGTACAAATAGTATAGCTATGTGTGTCTCACTTCCTAGTTTTTCCTAGCAATGTTGTCATAGTACATTATGAATGAATGGATATAGGATCAAGTTGTGATTTGACTTGATGATGCATTCAATTGTTGAAATGCTAATAGGGAATTATTTAAATTATTAATAGAATTTCTTTTGTATAATAATGTTGGCTATCAAATTGATCCACCTTTGACATATTTGGTGATTAGATAGAGTGCCAATTTATTATGGTTCTATGAATAAGCTAATGAATTCTAGTTTCTATGAATACAAATGTGTGGCACCCTAGTTGGTAGATTTAAACAATAAATATTCCATTCATACATTTTCATATATCCTCTTATGGTTTGACATGCATCTTTATAAGTTGATTTTCTATTGGTACTAGATTATGTTTACTATTGTAAATAAGATGTTGTTTGTGTATACTAATGAATATGGGTGAGTGTGTAGGAGAATTTCAATGTGATACTAATATTTATTGTTTAACCTTGCGGCATTCCCATGCAAGTGTGTCAGGAAAGTACTTTTCTTACCTTGTTATATTTTGTAGATTTATAAATGTTAGTAATAGAAACAAAGTGCAATTTTCAATTGGTTGCAATCTATGTTATAGATTAGGATTTACTAATTGAATAATGTTTGAGGAATCCAATAGATTTATTAATAATTTCTTTGTTTCAGTTAGCCTTCACATAACTTGCAATATAAAATTGATTTATGAATTGTGTAATGGGTATTAATTTTGTTTGAAAGACAAAATAATTATTACTCTTGAGTTATTTGGATATATTTAGAAAATAAATGAAATGCTTACAATTCAACATCAAATAATAATATGATTAGATAAATGTAACTAGTTTCTATAAATCTAAGACTAACAATAAAATTAAAATAAATTTGACAACTAAATAAAAGGTAAAGGGTTTAGTTTTAGGACCAATGGTGGTTAAGAGATGTCACTTATATTCTTAATATGGTTTTGTATTGTGCTGAAATCATTTAGCTAAATTTGACAAACCATTCCACAATGAAATTAAATTTACAAATAAAATAAATATAGAATTAATTTTGGTTTGATGCTGATTTATTATTTCCTCAAGATGCTTATGCATCATCTCCACTTGAGAATGATGAATTAGAATATATATTTAATTATTGATAGTGGAAATTAAAATAAATTTATATCTACTAAAATATTGTTTAGAGGAAATTTCAAACAATGAAAAGTATATACAAATTTCATTTTAGTTCAGATTACTTCATGCATAAGTGTTTAGCTATTTCACTTTATACAAGATGGATTTGGTAATAATATTTAGTAGAGAAGAGATGTGTTTGAGCTCATGGATGTTTAAAATTTCTTATAATAAAATGAACCCTTGATGAAATTTAAGGATGTGGACCATAATACTTGCCATAGTCAACAAGAGTCAATTTGGATTGGATGTGAAGTATACATTGATGTTATTATTATCATATGCATTATGTCAATATTATTACCTTTTCCAAGGAATTTCATTTGATAATTGAAATTAAGATAATTTTACGATTGAAATATCATTGCTATCTAATTATTAAATTTTGAAAAAAGCATTTTAATTTTTATGCATTGTACAATTTGCATTGAGCCCAATTTAACCCTAAAAATTAGTGGCATGCCCATTTAATAGAATAATATCCCAAACCGATGATCATTTATATATCTTCATCCAGCCATCTTTCATATCATTCAATTCCCACCTAACTGCTAACTATATCCTTATAGTACCTGAGTTGATTTTCTCCTTAGGACGAGATTATATAGCAAGAAGATCCTTCAAACAAAGAAAAACATCTATGTGAAAGCAACATGTATTGTCCTAGGAAGACATGAGTCTCATGCAATTAATGAACACACAATTCAATTTTGGGCATGTAATTAATGTATTTGGTAAAAGAGAACCTTGGAAAATCCTTTTTTTTAATTTTTTGGGAGGAGCATTGGAGAGAGATGAAAATGAAGTTTTATTTCTTCCAAAATAAACTCTATTATGAGGGGATGCACTTGAGGTTTGGGTTGAAGCTAGTAGATTGAGGAGAAACATAGTGGTGGCCAAATAATCCAAAATCATTCCACATTCCAAGCCTTCAATTCTTCAATTACCAGTCCCTTTCCCATGTTCCAAATTGGTTGAACAAAAAAAGAAATTGGAAGAAAACTAGTGTTTCTATTCAAATTTTGAGTCATCTGCATATTACATATTTTAGCTTTGTGATAATCAATAATTGGTTCTTGAATATTTAGTGGTTTGATGTGAAGGATGAATATACAAAAGAGAAGAGTTCAATTTGTCTTGTTCATTGTAGGCCTCATCATTCTTAACATGACCAATATGAATTTCTCCAATTTTAAATCCATTATTTTTTTTTAGTCCAATTATACATGGTAGGTTGTGTGTTGATAATGGAAGATTGTTTTAGTTTTGGTTTTTTCTTTATTACTTGTTTACTATTATATTTATACATCTATATGTTGCCAAAATTCATTGCTAATATTTCAAATACAATAACATCCTTAATAAATAGTGAAATTAAAAGATCCTCTAATTTGCCTATGAATTTTCCCATTTTGTTGATTCTCTTCCTTCCATTTTTAGACCATGATTATATTTTGTTGGATTTGAATTTGGAATCTCACACTCATTGAGGCATCGTGTTACCATTACACCCCAGTCCAAGAGTTCTCCTATTCTAACTTACAATCTCCATGTTTAAAAGAGAAATTGAACAATTATGGTAAATTGTTGTCTTTTTTTTGGTTTTTTACCCTTTTCACCAAATTGGGACCTTAGATTGGCATTAAGTTAATTATCTATATTGTCAAGTTCACCCAGCCCTGTTAGTTGAAGTAGAAATCCCTCTTAATTGGATACAATATCTTATCAAGTATTTCACATTAAATTTTGTCTCTAGGCATGCTCATCACTTTTAGCTTGTCCCTGATGATAACTAAATTTGGTCAAAGAAAAAAGAAAACAATTACTTAGTAAATTCCCTTCTATAGGGTGTCCTTGTCAAAGTTTCAACATGCACAAAATAACACAGAGTTGATGCTTTGTTTTCCAATCAATTGGGAATACACAAACAAAATGCAGAAGCATAAGGAGACATGCAAATTTCTTTTGTATTCAATAAACTAGAAATGAAAATACATAAAAGACTAATAATAAAACTTCATAAAATAAACTCTAAGCTATGGACTACAAGCTATTGGGAGCTTTCATTAGCTGCTCACACATATAGACAACTTTCAAGAGCTACTAGGAGATCACTATCAGGAGCTATGCAGAGCCCTTTCAAGAGCAATCACTGCTCATATATAAAATAACATACAATTGTTGTTGTTTAGGAGCTTCTGGGAGCTCACACAAAACATTCCCTATTCATAGACTATTGTTGCACAAAGAACTTTTTCTTCTCCAACTAACAGAACTAACTTCCTTCAATTCCATTTGTCTCTTCAACATTCCCTCACAAAAATTTGAAATTACCTACCACCATAAATTGGGAATTCAAAATACCCTACCACATTTTATTCTGGAGCTGTCATGAGTTACAAGGATGAAGATCCCAAAAACCATCATTGAACATGGGGCTCCTGATGGGTAGGTGAAATAGCTAGGGGTCTAACATGAGAGCAAGAGGCTTCAAGAGCAATAAATTTTCCAACACTCCCCCTTGGTCCTGAGCCAATGAAACAAAATCAATCCTGATCCAAATCCACAACACCTAATTTGCTCCTTAGGCACTAACTCTCCCTACTTAAAGGCTTGGTGAATATGTCTGCTAGTTGTTGCTCAAACTTGCAAAATGCCATTTTAATTTCACCATTTTCAACTAACTCTCTAATAAAATGATACCTCATTTCAATGTGTTTTCTATTGAATCTCAGTTGTGTTTACAGTTTGTTCTCATTGATGATCTGTTTTAGAATGGTTCTCTTTGCATATCACAAGCTTTGGTTGTTTCTCCTTCAGGCTTACTCATATCAGAGTGAGAATGGTAGGGTCTCCCTGATCCACTTTGAAATGTCTGAGTTGCCTATCAGCAAGACATTTCAGATGTCATGGTGATTGAATTTATCATATAGGCTGCTTTTGGCGTGACATTCCCATTGTCTTGGTGACCAGCACAAGAAAGGTTATTTTGGGAAGACTTATCTTTGGTTTTAGTGACAGAAAAGTGTTCTCTATCGGCATATGTAATACCATCAGGATAAGGTCTTATCGATTTCATTATGTCTCCCTGACCCGCTTCAAAATGAGCATATCGGCAAAGGAAAACGTCTTCAATGTAAAGTTTCATCGAACATGCAATGTCACACTGACCCACTTAAGAATAAGCATATCGGCATGAGTTTGGCCGTCAGGCTGAGGTCATAGGGAAATCATATTGTCACCCCAACTAATGCATGTGGAAGTCTATTAGCAAGAGTGTTGTTTTCGGTATGTAGTCTCACTGAAGACATAGTGTCTCACCGACTGTGCACCGAAAGGTCTTATCGGCAAAGGTTGTGGCTTTGATGAAATGCCATAGTGAAACTGTCAAGTCTTGGTGACTAAGTCTTATGAAGTGCTTTCAGTGAGAGATTGGTATTGTCTCAGCGACTCAGTGAATAAAGTTTTTCGGTATGACTCAAGCTTTCATTAAGAGGTCTCCCCGATATTGGTATGTTATAACGACCCTCATAAGACAGAAGGGTGCATCGGTGAGAGAAACATTATGTTACAGTGACATCAAGGGGTTTCTATCAAAGGCTCATTGGTGGTTTCTGTCGGTGTGAGAACTTTAATGTCTTGTCGATCTATTGTGAGCTCGAGATGTTTCAACAAAACAAGGGGTAGTCTATATAGTGTCTCCCCGACTATGTATTGTCACAGTGACTTAGAAATGACAAAGGCCTTCAGCATAGGTATTGAATTGTCATGGTGATAATGTGTATCAAATGACTCTCAACAAAACATTATGAAGTCTACAAGAGGTCTCTCTGATATCGTTTGGTCATAGCGATAGTGAATGAAACTAAAGTAGATCTCGATGAGATACTCGCTGATGTCTCAATGAATGAATAATACTCTAAGGAAGCCTATCGATGAGACATGATGTTTTTGTTATGTGTTCTTCCTAACTCTGATGACTTATGGTGAAAGCCTTAACTAAGAGGAATGTTTGGCAGTGCAATTTCCTTCGGCAGAACTTTCTAGTTGTCTCAGCGAATAGTTTAATAAGACTCAAAACACTATGGTCGTCATCATGGATTGGCATCAAATCTCAAAATGGTTACATAACAGTATATTCATCGAGTTTCTTTTTGAGCTATTGCATTTTTTGGATGATTTGCAGCTCTCTGGATAAGTGTTACTATTGTTTTTTATCATCATCGACAAACTATCATTATTCAGCTTCATATTCAAAAATCAACAAGAGAATTTGAGAATCTTGTGAAATTTTTTTTTGAAGATTTCTTCAACTGACATACTTGAAATGTAAATAAATACTAGTGTTGAAAACTGTAAAGGCTCTCTGATTGTAATCCGGGAATATTTTTCTTTGGCTGTGTCAAAAATGTATTAGGTAGATGAGGAAAATAGAGAGTTATGAGCTTGACTAAAAAATAGAGAGATCCTCTGAGATAATTTTTGTTCAGATGTATAATTTGAGGGGTTGGTACTCCTTGAGATAGATATCTCTAAATGAGGGGTTGGTGCTCCTTGAGTGGGTGCTCAAAAATATGCCTATTAGGCATTGTGAACTTTTGTTTAAAAGATTAAGCCTGGAAGGCATTTATGGAGTGGTTTTTATACCCTAGGAGGGTTTTCCACCCGGTAAAATCTTGAGTCTTCTTGTTCTTCTGAGTTCCCTTTGCTTTACTATGTTGTTGATTATTTCAGTTCACTATTTGGTTATTTCTTTTCTCAATTCTATTTTTGAATGATTACATTCAACTCATGAATGCATTAATCAGAGTATATTGAGACAATATCTGAGCTATGGTTTTTGAATTTGTGAAAATTGGTCAAATCTATTAAGACACTGATTCACCCCCCCTCTCAGTGTCATTTTAACTCCAACAATTGGTATTAGAGCATAGGGTCCTCTGATAGGTTTTAATCACCTTTGTTTGATCTTGGTCTTGGATTTTGTTTTTAATGGCACATTCTCAAGATGGTGCCTCTGTATCTAGAGCTCCATTATTTGATGGAACTGATTATGTGTTCTGGAAAATCATAATGGAAACTTTTCTTGTTTCTTTTGATGTTGATGTTTGGAGCATTGTCTTAAATGATTACAATGTACCAGAATCTATTCTCACTGATGCTATTGAAAAAAAAAGGTATGAAACAAATGCTAGAGCTAAGCATGCCATCTTGTGTGGGTTAACTAAAGATGTGTTCATTAAAGTCATGCATTGAAAATCTGCTCATGGAATCTAGAAAAAACTTGAAACTATATATCAAGGGAATGAGAAAGTCAAACTGTCTAAAATCATTACACTCAAACATCAGTTTGAGGATTTGAAAATGAAGGATGATGAAAAAGTGGCTGAATATTTCCTAAGAGTAGATGAAGTTGTCAATTCAATGAAAGGTCTAGGTCAAGAGGTTAATGAATTTGATGTGGTCACAAAGGTTGTTAGAACCTTACTATCCAAATTTGAATCTAAGGTTTCAGCCCTAGAAGAAGAGAAACACTTTGACAAGCTTACCTTAGATAGCCTACAAGGAATACTTACTGCCTATGAAATGAGAACTAGCAAAAACAATTCAATAGGAAAAGAAACTTCCTTTAACATTGAAAAGAAAGAAAAAGTTGAAGTCAGTAAATCAAAGTTGTCTGATTCTAAAGAATCCCATTTTGTTAGAAGATTTAAAAAGGGATCAGGAAAATATAAGGGAAAACTTCCCTTTTAATGTTTTAACTGTGGCAAAATAGGTCACTTTGTTGCAAAGTGTCCCTATGATGATCAAATCTGTGACAACGAAACAACTGAAAAACAACCTATGAAGAAGGCCTTCAAACCTAAACGAAACTTCAATTTTGAAAAGAATAAAAGTTTGTTTAGTAAGGATGAATTTGAAATTGAGTCTAAAGATTCATCAGCTGAAGAAAATGAAACTCAATTCATGGCTGAAATTACTTAGTAAAATGATTCTAACACCTTTGACGTTGAAGAAGGTGTAGTAGATCTTGAAAGTGAGTTGTAATGTGCTTTACAAGAGGTCAGAAAACTCAAAAAACAAATTCTTGCTCAAGAACACAAACCAGATCAAGAAATGATCTCTCTAAAAGCTTAGCTTGAAGAAGTTAAAAGAGTTGAAGACTGTCTTCGAGAGACTATAAGCTACAAAGATCAAGAAATTCAAAAACTGGAACAAGAAGCAGTCTATCTTAGGAAGGAAATTGAAAAATATGAAAGCACTCTAAAACTGAATGAGATGCTCAGCAAGTAGAAGATGTACAAAGATAAAATTGGTGTTGGTTTTGAAAAGGGTGAATGCTCAATTGACCATGCAACACAAAACCCCTCTTCTGAAGTCAAAGGTTCAGGTTCAAATCACTCAGAATTTGGTAAGGATCATGTTCAGTCTTTAAGAGGTAATAGATCTTCATACAGAGTCAATCCTTTCTTCTATGGTTATTATTTTTTCTGCAACAAATTTGGCCATAAGGTGAGCACTTGTAGGCTTATGAATACTAGAATACCCAGGTTTGGTCTTAGGAAACACTATGGTTTTGTTAGACAAATAAGATGTTTTAAATGCAATGCTTTGGGACATTCTGTCAAATAGTGTAGAACTGATCTACAATCTAAACAGCAAAAATTTAAAAAGGTTTGGAAACCTGAGACTGTCAACAACATTGAGAAAAATATGTTGGTTCAGACAACTTTTCATTCCAAGAAAAATGACTTATGGATCTTGGATAGTGGATGTTCTAACCATATGACTGGCGACAAGGATAAGTTTATAAATCTTGAAGATTATGTAGGTGGATATGTTAAGTTTGGTGATAACTCTAGTATTCAAATTAAATGTAGAGGTTCACTTTTCTGAATGAAGACACTCCTATCTATAATGTGTACTATGTGGAAGGTCTCAAGCACAATCTTCTAAGTGTTAGTCAAATTTTTGATAGTGGTTATCATGTTCTTTTCACTTCACAGGGATGTGAGATTAAAAACAAGGTAGGAAAGGCTATTGCAGCTGGAAGGAGGACAAAAGGAGATGTGTACAATCTTCTCAACACATCAACCAATGACAATAATCAAGGTATGTGTTTAATGAGCCAAATTGAAGAAAGTTGGTTATGGCATAAAAGATTAGGACACATAAACTTTGAAAATCTGGTTAGAATAAGTAAGAATCAGAATGTTAGAGGTTTACCATTTCTTAACAAGCCAGAAAATTCGGTGTGCAAAGAATTTCTAAGTGGTAAACAAAGTAAAATTAGCTTCAAAACAAAAGAAAATTCTTCTTCAAAACCTTTACAACTTGTGCACACTGATTTATGTGGACCAACCAAAACAAGGTCCTTTAATGGTGAAAGGTACTTTATGTTGTTTGTGGATGATTATACTAGAATGGTTTGGGTCACATTTCTTAAGCACAAATCAGAAGCATTTGAAAGGTTTAAAATCTTTCATAAATTGGTTGAGAAGGAATCTGATTTGAAACTTAAATGTTTGCGATCTGACAAAGGAGGTGAGTTCACTTCTTAAGATTTTATTGATTATTGTGAACAACACGACATTAAAAGACAGTATGCTACAACAAAAACACCTCAACAAAATGGGGTAGTTGAACGTAAGAATAGAACTATAAAAGAAATGGCTAGAACCATGCTAGATGAAGCTAAGTTGTCTAATATGTATTGGAAAGAAGTTGTTCATATAGTTGTATACATTTTAAATAGAGTGCAGCTTAGGGTGAAATCTAAACACACTCCTTATGAACTTTGGTATGGGAAAACTACTTCTATCAAACACTTCAAATTTTTTGGAAGTGTTTTATCAAGAAAGATGATGATAACCTTTTGAACTTTCAATCAAAGAGTGATGAGGGTATCTTTTTGGGATACTCAACTCACAGCAAAGCTTATAAATGCCTTAACAAAAGGATTAGTAATATTGTTGAAGTTGTTAATGTAAAATTTGATGAGAGATCACATTTGTATGTTGAATCTTTGCAGGATAATGAAGAAGAAGAACTTGAACTAGAAATAATTTCAGAAGGAACTGAGTCAACAAACCCTAGAAATGAAACAACAAGTTCTAAAAAGGTCGCATCAAAAGCTCTAACTAAATATCACCCCAAAGATCAGATTATTGGGGATAAAAATGCAAAATTTCAAACTAGAAGAAAGGCTACAAAATCTAATGAAAAGGCACAAATAGCTTTATGTCTAGTTACTCAGTTTGAGCCTAAATTTTTTAATGAAACTCTCACATACTCATGTTGGCTTAATGCTATGTAGGAAGAAATTGATCAAATTGAGAAAAATAAGACTTGGGAGTTAGTCCCAAGACCAAATGACAAGAATGTCATTGGAGGAAAATGGATATACAAAAACAAGCTTGATGAAAATGGTAATGCCATTCACAACAAAGCAATATTTTTTTGCAAAGGCTATGCTCAACAAGAAGGTATTGATTTTGGTGAAACCTTTGCACCCATTTCTAGATTAGAATCTATCAAAATATTCTTGGCTTATTCTATTTATAAAGACTTTACTGTTTATCAAATGGATGTCAAAACTGCTTTTTTAAATGGCTATTTAGATGAAGAGGTCTATGTTGAACAGCCTGAAGGATTTATGTGCAAAGATAAGCTTGATCATGTTTACAGATTGAAAAAGGCCCTTTATGGCTTAAAACAAGCACCTAGAGCTTGGCACTCTAGGCTTGACAGTCATTTTCTTTCAAATGGTTTTGTTAGAGGAGGTGTAGATAGCAATCTTTATGTTCAAACTGAAGGTTCTGATATTCTGGTTGTTGAAATTTACGTTAGTGACACTATCTTTGGCTGCAACAATGTTACATTAAGTAAAAAATTCTCTCAGTTAATGGAATCTGAATTTGAAATGTCATTATTAGGAGAATTAAATTTCTTCTTGGGTCTTCAAATATCTCAACGTGAAAATGGAATATTTCTTTATCAAACCAAGTATGCTAGAGAGATGCTTAAATTTTTTTAGATGAATGAATGCCATCTAGTTAGCACTCCAATGATTATTGGATGTAAACTTACTAAAGTTGATGATGCCCCTGATACAAATCAAACTGAATATAGATCAATGATTGGTAGTCTGTTATATTTAACTCCCTCTAGACCTGACATTATGCAGGCAGTTTTCACTATTGCACAGTTTTAGGCATCACTTAAAGAATCCCATGTCACTGTTGTTAAAAGGATTTTTAAATATATTCAAGGCACTCTTAATTATGGTCTTTGGTATCCTAGAAGCACTGATTTTTCATTGATTGCATATACTGATGCTAACTAGGCTGGTTGTTTGGATGATAGGAAAAGCACCAGTGGTGCTGCATTCTTTCTTGGTGATCGTTTAGTGGCATGGCACAACAAGAAACAAGAATCTATTTCTCTCTCTACTGCTGAAGTAGAATACATTGCTGCCACTTCATGCTATACTCAAGTTATTTGGATGAGTCAAAATCTATCTGATATGGGTATTAGAATTCCTAAACCTATTTCTATTCTCTGTGATAACACAAGTGCAATAAGTATCTCCAAAAATCCTATTTTGCACTCTCGCACTAAACATATTGCTATCAAGTTTCACTTTCTTTGAGAAAAGGTTTTGGCTAATGAAGTATGCTTACAATTTGTTGGCTCTCAAGATTAGGTGGTTGACATTTTTACTAAGCCCTTAGCTAAAGAGTTATATGAAAGGTAGAGACTTTGATTGGGAGTTATCTCTCAATCTTTACTTCTCTGATTTTCCATGCATTGACTTAGGGGGAGCATGTTATATGTTGTGATTCACTTACAACTCTCCTACAATCTTGGTTGCTACACTATTTTTTTTTGCAACTATTTCTCATGGTATTTTGGTTGGCTTATTAGTTGTGTTCTTCTATTCTTTGCCTTGAGGAAAAAAAGGGGAGAGTCTTTGGTGTTTTGCCATCAAGGACAAAGGGGGAGTTTGTTGAATCTTAGTTGTGTTTACAGTTTGTCCTTGATAACAAAATCTCTTTCAGTTTGTTCTCATTGATTATCTATTTCAGAATGGTTCTCCTTGCATATCACAGGCTTTGGTTGTTTCTCCTTCAGGCTTACTCATATCGGAGTGAGAATGGCAGGGTCTCCTTGATCCACTTTGAAATGTTTGAGTTACCTATTGGCAAGACATTTCAGATGTCATGGTGATTGAATTTATCATACAAGCTGCTTTCAGCGTGACATTCATGTTATCTTGGCGAACGACACAAGAAAGGTTATTTCGAAAAGACTTATCTTTGGTTTTGGTGACAAAAAAGTGTTCTCTATCGGCATATGTAATACCGTTGGGATAAGGTCTTATCAATTTCATTATGTCTCCCCGACCCACTTTAGAATGAGCATATCGGCAAACGAAATCATCTTCGGTGTAATGTTTCAATGAACATGCAATGTCACACCGACCCACTTAAGAATAAGCATATCGGCATGAGTTTGGCCGTCGGGCTGAGGTCATAGCAAAATCATATTGTCACCCTAACTAATGCATGTGGAAGTCTATCAGCAGGAGTGTTGTTTTCAGTATGTAGTCTCACCGAAAACATAGTGTCTCACTGACTATGCATCAAAAGGTCTTATTGGCAAAGGTTGTGGCTTCGATGAAATGTCATAGCGAACCCATCAAGTCTTGGCGACTAAGTCTTATGAAGTGCTTTTGGTGAGAGATTGGTATTGTCTCAGTGAATCAGTGAATAAAGTTTTTCGGTATGACTCAAGCTTTTGTCGAGAGGTCTCCCTAATATTGGTATGTTATAACGACCCTCATAAGATAGAAGGGTGCATCGGCGAGAGAAACATTATGTTACAACGACATCAAGGGGTTTCTATCAAAGGCTCATCGATGGTTTCTGTCGATGTGAGAACTTTAATGTCTTGGCGATCTATTGTGAGCTCGGGATGTTTCAGAAAAACAAGGGGCAGTCTATATAGTGTCTCCCTAACTATGTATTGTCATAACAACTTGGAAATGACAAAGGCCTTTGGCATAGGTATTGAATTGTCATGGCGACAATGTGTATCAAGTGACTGTCAGCAAAACATTAGGAAGTCTACAAGAGGTCTCTTTGATATCATTTGGTCATAGCAATAGTGAATGAAACTAAAGGAGATCTCAGTGAAAGACTTGCTGATGTCTAAACGAATGAATAATACTCTAAGGAATCCTATCGATGAGACATGATGTTTTTGTTATGTGTTCTTCCTGACTCTGATGACTCAAGGTGAAAGTGTTAACTAAGAGGAATTTCTGGCGGTGCAATTGCCTTCGGAAGAACTTTTTGGTTGTCTTAGCGAATAGTTTACGAAGACTCAAAACACTGTGGTCATCATCATGGATTGGCATCAAATCTCAGAACGGTTACATAACAGGATATTCATCGAGTTTCTTTTTGAGCTGTTGCATTTTTTGGATGATTTGCAGCTCTTTGGATAAGTGTTACTATTATTTTTTATCATCATCGATAGACTGTCATTATTCAGCTTCATATTCAAAAATCAGCAAGAGAATCTGAGAATCTTGTGAAAAACATTTTTGAAGATTTCTTCAGCTGACATACTTGAAATGTAAATAAATACTAGTGTTGAAAACTGTAAAATCTCTCTGATTGTAATATGGGAATATTGTTCTTTGGCTGTGTCAAAAATGTATTAGTACATGAGGAAAACAAAGAGTTATGAGCTTGACTGAAAACAGAGAGATCCTCTGAGATAATTTTTGTTCAAATCTATAATTTGAGGGTTGGTACTCCTTGAGATAGATATATCTAAATGAGGGGTTGGTGCTCCTTGAGTGGGTGCTCAAAAATCTGCCTATAAGGCATTGTGAACTTTTGTTTAAAATATTAAGCCCGGGAGGCATTTAGGGAGTGGTTTTTATACCCCAGGAGGGTTTTCCACTTGATAAAATCTTGAGTGTTCTTATTCTTCTGAGTTCCCTTTGCTTTACTATGTTGTTGATTATTTTAGTTCACTATTTGGTTATTTCTTTTCTCAATTCTATTTTTGAATGATTACATTCAACTCATGAATGCATTAATCAGAGTATATTGAGATAATATCTGAGCTATGGTTTTTGAATTTGTGAAAATTGGTCAAATCTGTTAAGACACTAATTCACCCCCCCTCTCAGTGTCATTTTAACTCCAACATTTTCTTCTTCCATGAAACATAGGATTTTTTGTCAAGACTATCAATGAAACATTGTCACAAAAGATTGTTGTTCCATCCTCTTGTTTTTCTCTCAAATCTGCCAAGATTCTTCTCAGTCAAATAGCTTGACATGTTGCTACATTTGTTACTATATATTTAGCCTCGGTTTTTGATAGGGAAACTATAGGTTGTTTCTTGGAAGCCCATGAGATAGCTCCCGAACCCAAATGAAATGCATAGCTCGATGTGCTCTTCTAATCACCCAAACTTCCTGCCCAAACTCATTTGCTGCTATGTAAAAAATATCATATCCTTTGGTGCTATTCACATACCTCAGGATTCTTTTACCCACTTTCCAATGGGTGTCTCTTGGAGTCTCCATAAATCTAGAAATAAGACTCACTCCATGCATTATATTAGACCTAGTTGCAGTCAAATACATCAAACTTCCAACTAGAATTTTGAACATGGTCGGATCCACATTGCTACTGCAATCTTCCTTTCTCAAATTTAGACCTATGGCTATTGGAGTTGGGTCAGGATTCCTTTCAAGGATCCTAAATCTCTTCAAGATTTTATTTACATATTTTTCTTGAGAGATAAATATACCATCATGCATTTTTTTTACTTCTATTCCTAGAAAATACCTCAAGAGGCCTAAATATGTCATTTCAAACTCTCTTTTCATGGCCTTTTTAAAATCAACAATTAGGAAATCATCATTCCTAGTGAAAACTAAATCATCTACATACAAAACAATAATCAAAATCTTACCATTTTCTGCCTTGATGTAAAGAGTGGGCTCACCATCACTTTTGCTAAAGTCATTGCTTATCAAATATGAGTCAATCTTGTTGTACCATGCCTGTGGAGCTTGCTTCAACCCATAAAGAGATTTCTCCAACCTATACACCTTGTTTTCTTGACCCAAAACTTCATATCCAAATGGCTGCTCCACATAAGCTTCCTCTTTCAACACTCCATTTAGGAAGCCGAACTTCACATCCATTTGAAACACCTTCCACTTATGTTGGGCTACAATTGCTATGACTTATTGCATAGTTTCTATCCTTGCAACAGGGGAAAATGTCTCATTATAATATCTCCCAAATTGTTGTTTGTACCCCTTGACAACTAATCTTGCCTTATGCCTCTCTATTCTTCCTTTGGCATTGCATTTGGTCGTGTAGACCCATTTCACCCCAATAACTTGCTTGTTTGGAGGAAAATCAATTAACTCCCATGTGTTGTTCCTCTCTATTGCATCTATCTCCTCATCCATGGCCTCACACCATTTCTCCTCTTTCACAACATCCAAAAAATAAATCAGATCACTATGAGAAAATAATGAAAAATTCACACTCTTATCAAATTCTTCATCATACCTTTCATTTTGGTAGATCTCCCTTAGAATCTTGGTCTTCTTTGGCATTAGGGAGGTAAGAGTGGGGTTTGAACTTTCACTACTATTGTTTCTCTACTGAGAAACCTGGTTTAGGAGTTGTCAAGAGCTCTCAAGAGCCAATCTCCTAGTTGTCTCTGGCTGCTTTCCTTTCTGTCAGCTCATTTCAGGAATTGTCAGTAGCTCTCTACGACCAATTCTCTGGCTGTCAATGACTATCTTCCTAACTGTCTACCTACGTCAGAAGTTGTTAGGAGAAATTGAGATTTTTTAGGAGCTCATCTGGAGCTTTCAAGAGTGACTATAGGCTCTTCTTTCTGAACTTCTTGTTCTCTTCCTTCTTCTTCAGGAGCTATAAGGAGTTGTTTTGAGCTATCATAAAATATCACTCTATCTGATGACTCATCCTCTAGGAACTTGATGTCTCTGTTGATGATGATTTTCTTGGTGACTAGGTTATACATCCTATAGGCTTTGGACTCCTCACTGTAGCCCATGAAAATACACTTCTCACCCTTGTAATCAAATTTATGTCTCTTTTCTTTAGGCACATAAGCATATGCTACACACCCGAACACTCTTAAGTGCTCAACCATCCATTTGCATTTTTTCCATGCCTCTTGTGGAATTTTGGCATGGACTTCCTTTTTTGGACTTCTATTTATCAGATAAAAAACTATTGCTACAACCTCTCCCTAATATTCAATTGGGAGCTCCTTTTCTTTCATCATGCTCCTTTTCCATTTCTATGATGGTCCTATTCTTTCTCTCAACCACTCCATTTTGTTGTGGAGTATAACTGTTTGTTAGCTCCTTCTTGATACCTTTTTGCTTGCTTGGAGGTATACTCTCCTCCTCGATTTGACCTTAGGACCTTGATAAAATGTTCACTCTCCTTTTCAGCCTGGCCCTTAAACATAAGAAACTTGTCAAAAGCTTCAAATTTATGCTGCAAAGAATAGACCCACGTATTATAGCTATAATCATCAATGAAGGTCATAAAATATTGGATTTTACCAATAGATATGGTTTGCATAGGGCCTACCAGATCCATGTGCACCAGCTCCAATGGTGCTTTTTTCCTTGTAGAGTTTCCTAATTGAAAGGGCTGCCTATGGTTCTTTCCCAAAATGCAAGCCTCACACTTAACATTAGACTCTACTATTCTTGGAAAACCATAAATCATTTTGTTCTTGGACAAAAAAATTAAACCAACATAGCCTAAGTGTCCATACCTAAGATTCCATAGCTTGGAGAGGTCCTGAATGGTGCTCTTGAGGCCTACTTGTTGTAATGTTGTACATTTTCCATTCATGAGAGGTGCAGCAATGGACTGAGATGAGAAACACGTCTCAATCTTCAAAGGAAACATCTAGTGCTTTGTCATTTGAACTGTTGCAAGCACTTTCATCCTCTCATTCTTGTCATAAGTAATGCATTGACCCTTCTCCATTGGCAGTTTATATCCATTTTGGATCATCTATCCAACACTCATGAGGTTATGCTTTAACCTAGGAGCAAGAAATACATTTTGTATCTCCTTCTCACTTTGCTTGGTATGGATCATGATAGATCCTCTGCCCACAACTAGAACTAATCCATTTTTTCTCATTCTTATCTCTGACTTCACATTCTTATCAATGAAAGAAAACAAACTTTCATTACCACTCATGTGATTGTTGCAACCGTTGTCCAAATACCAGACTTCAGGGTTGCCTTCTTCACCAATGTTGCACATGATGAAGGTTGTGGACTGATTTCGTTTAGCCACATTTGCATTTTGTTTTGATAGATTGCCATGCTTTTTCTAGTACTCACTTGCTTAATGACCAAATTTATGATAGTAGTAGCATTCAATGTTGCTTTAGTCATTGTTCTGATTCAAACTGCTATTCTTCTTGCCTTGTCGGGAGCTGGTCTGATAGCTGCTTGCTCCCTCTTGGCTACTTTCTTGTGCCAAGTTGTTTCATCTAGAATTTCCTTGTCCGGAGTTTCCATGACCTCTACCTCTTGAGCTCTTTCCACCATTGTTTCTTCTCCCCCTTCCTCTTTCATTTGACTAAGCTTTAAAAACTTTCTCTTGGGAAGAAGTAGTAGACCTATTTAGGTGTTGCTCATGGGTTTGCAGAGAACCCATCAACTCATCAACGGACAATGTTGTGAGATCCTTTTCCTCTTAAATGACAATCACCACTGTATCAAACTTCGTGGGTAAGATCTTGAGGATTTTCTCCACAATCCTCTGGTCATCCATGACTTTTGCATTCACCCTCAACTAGTTTATCAAACCTGAGAGTCTTGTGTGAAACTCTAAGATGGACTCACTATCCTTCATTTCAAGAGTCTCAAACTCTTTTCGAAGCATTTGGAGCTTCACTAATCTGACCTTATTAGTTCCTTTATAGTTGGTCTGGAGGATTTCCCAAGCTTCCTTTACATAGTTAGTTGCTACTATTCTATGAAAAAATGGCCTCAGTCAAGGCTGCTTCTATTAAGCTCAATTCCTTAGCATCTTTCCTGCTCAACTCCCTCAACTGGGTCTTCTAGTTGTTTGTGAGAATTGCATATGTTGTAGGATTAGTTAAATAATTGAAACCACTGATCACAAACTCCCACAAATCATTGGCAACCATTATGGTCTTCATCTTCTTTTCCCAAACATCATAGTTTTTTCCATTAAAGGATAGTGGTTGCCGCAAACTCTTCCCTTAATCTCCAGCCATGTCTCCAAAAATAAAACTTAATACCCAAAAAAAACAAATGCCCTAGCTCACAAAGAAATGGGGCATATGGCTCTGATACCATGTCAACAATTTTTGAATGAACAAAATACTATAGAGTTGTTTCTTTATTTCCCAATCAACTAGGAATACACAAACAAAATGTGGAAGCACAAGGAGACATGCAACTTTCTTTTGTATTCAATAAACTAGAAACGACAATACATAAAAGACTAAATATAAAACTTCAAAAAATAAACTATAAGTTATAGACTACAAGCTACTGGGAGCTTTCATGAGCTACTTACATAGACAAAAAACTTTCAGGAGCTGCTAGGAGCTCACTGTCAGGAGCTACGCATAGCTCTTTTAGGAGCAATCACTCCTCACATACAAAATAACATACAACTAATACTGTTTAGGAGCTTCTGGGAGCTCACACAAAACATTCCCTGTTCACAGACTACTGTTGCACAAAGAAATTATTCTTCTCCAACTAACAAAACTAACTACCTTCAATTCCATTTGTATCTTCAACATTCCCTCTCAAAAATTTGAAATTACCTACCACCATAAATTGGGAATTCAAAATTCCCTACCACATTTAATTCTAGAGTTGTCAAGAGCTCTAAGGATGGAGATCCCAAAAACTGTCGTTGAAGATGGGGCTCTTGATGGGTAGGTGAAATCGCTGGGGGTCTAACATGAGAGTAGGAGGCTTCAAGAGCAATAAACTTTTCAATAGTCCTTCGGCTTAGATGGCTAAGGGATATCTCTTCTCTTAGATTTAGCTAAGAATTACATCTGGCCTCCTCTATTGGGGTATGTCACACATAAACTTGGAATTTAGTTTACTTTTGCAATATTCAACATTTATACTTTTGAACATATGTATATTTAAATTTCCATCAAATTCATCCAAGATCAAGTTAAATAAATATGTTTGGTGCTTAATCTGCAACAATGGCAGCCACGTTTATTTGAGCCCAGAAAGATGTTGGAGTGGTGCGGAGTCTGGTTTTACGCCTGCCACTTGCATTTGCTTGAAAATTTGCTGAGATATTTACTTTTACCACTGCAATACCCAATAAGAAATGATTTAGAGTTGGAGAAAAATAAATAAATAATAATAATAATAAAGGGCATGAGTAGGGAATAAATACCTTATTGCAAAGATTTTATCTTTACCTATCTACCAAATTTGACAAGGGAGAAAAAGATGTTTCCATTTCCGTTTCATTCGAAATGGACGTGCAAGTCCATTTAAATAATTCCTATTCTATATGCCTTAAAGAGACCGCATTCAATTTTTTTGGCATGATATAAGGTTGAGCATCTAATTAAGAGGATATAATATTGAAATAATAAAAGTTTGAAAAGATGCAAGGATTCTTATCACTAAGAATCTACTTAGTATCAAATAAAGTAATAAAAGTTCCTACTTTATAATTAATTTGCAATATTCTTAAAAAGTAGCAAATTTAAGCTTGGAGGAAGAGTATTTAAAAAAATAAAATGCTAAGACATATGGAAAATTCCACGTAGAGATTTTAATTTGATTTATTTTAAAACTAAAGTTTTAGAGATATTTGTGGAAATGGGGCATTTCTAAGGTAATGAAACTCCTTAGCATATAATAAAGAAATTTAGTCAACGGTATATATGGGTGGATTTCCAAGGAATAAAATATTTGAGTGAGCCCACTCTAAAACTATCAATAGCTCATTAATTATTAAATATCAATAGGGTTAGTAAAGTTAGTGAAATGTAATGTTATTTTAGTTTTAATTTTTTTTTATCATTTTAATACTTTTAATAATTATGTTGGTACAATATAAATAAAATATTAATATATTAATGACTATTAAATTATTAATGAATCCATTAACCAATTATGGTAGAATGTTAATTATTATTTATCAATGGTTTTATTAATAAATTTTAATGAAAGTTAATATAATTATTGTTAGTGGTTTATTAATGATAAAATATTAAGTGTTTATAGAATTACTAAGGATTTTCTTAATTGGATTAGTAAAATGATTTAATATTCAAGATGAGGATATTTTTTATGAGAATTATTTGTTGTGGAATGAAGAAGAAAAAAAAAAGAGGAATGAAATTTTGAGGGTTAGAGAACTAAGCAATTGTGCCTTGAGATCTAGATTCCCATAATTATTGTAAATTGTTATTTTATTTTATTTTGGATTATCGACACAATATGAAACATAAGAAGTAATGAAATAGAAGTAGTGTAGGTTAGTATATAAGGATCTTGCAAAATTAATTATTTCATTTAATTTTTATTACTTTAAAGGTCTACAATATTGAATTAAAATTATCAAGAATCATCTTAGAGGAAAACCCTAGTCCTGGTCTATATTAATATCTCAAAATAAATACTGCATACTCGAAGGTGATTACTTTTAAGATAATTACCTTAGCATCTAGCAATTAAGGCAGTATTAGTCTCTTTCAATATAGTATATTGTCATTGATCTTTTATTTATAGTACTATTTTATTCTGACTTTAGTTATTTTCATTTTAATTGTTAACTATGGGATAACATGAGCTAAGCTTATTACTATAATACAAATGAAAGAATATCGTGTCCAATAGAGCACTAAAAATGTAAGTTATAATGTTACATATTTGTGAGTGATACTTAGTGTCGGGTCTAGTGATGGTTAGTTAGTAGAAAAATGGTTAAAATAATTTTCATGTATCTCTGATCTTGTATAGAGCCTAGACTTGATAGACCACAATTTTCTTCTACAATAGTTCCATTATAAGGTGGGGATACCTATCATAAGTTAGTCATTATGGTCCATTGCAAGCATTAAATTTTTTGTAGTCAACTAGTTGACATGCGTTAATGTTGGTCAATCAAATATTAGTAATTATTTCTATCCTGCATATTTTTCCTTACCCAAGTCTATGATCCTTGTATTCTTACCTAGGTCTCTGACCCTCAGCTTCACCTAAATGGGTGGTAGCCGACTGTAGAACTGTTTGGGATAATGGACCCTAGAAAGGGTTGTGTACCCACTTTTATAGTACATAATCTGTATGGAAAATATGATACCTTGAGTAGAGGATTGAACTTTAGCATGTACTAGTGTTATTGTGTTTGACTACGAATGAGGTTGAGTCATCTATTGAAACCTTATGGATATAACACATGTGGGTGAGTCAAATGAGTTGGAGCAACGCAAATTGTCGAGCTATGGTGTTTCTGCAAAATATATATGTAGGCAAGGGCATCAAGTGATGAGCCCCCGAGGTATTAGGTCGGTCCCCTAGGACTGCTATTCTAAATCTTGTATGAGACTTGTCATTTACTCCTAATATCATATACTTCCATTGATTTATATAGCTTGTCTTAGTAATCATATGCTAACTATCTTTGATCTTATGTGTGTGCCAAGTCATGTAGACATTGCAGGTATAGGTATTGGGAGCATGGAATTTTTTTGACATGATGGAATGTAAGAGGTGCATTAAGTTGACCCCAAATAAGTAGATTCTATTGTTAAAATTTATAGTAAATCATTTCTATGTTTGTTTCTTGCTAGTGAGATCTTTGACTATAGTTGTAAGTAGTAATTTATGTTGCTGCCTTTTAGATAAACAAAAATATATATTTGCAAAATTGGTAAAGTCATTGCAGTTTTATTAGAGTAACATCCTGCTACACAACCCCGAAGGGTAAGAGCCAAAAGAGGACAAGATAAATTTTTTTAATAACATAAATAACAACTTACAAAAAAGTAGTTTCCAAAACGATATAATGACAACAAAAATGGACAAACATGGCCGAACACAACCCAAAGGAGTGGACTAATCCACCCTCCAGAGAAAAATCCAAACATGAGCAAACATAATAGCTCCAAAAACATTGCTCTAAAAATTTCAGCTACAAAATTTCTAGCTACGGAAGTTCCAACTATGGAACCTTTGCTCTAGAACTTCTTGCTCCAAAACATTTGCTCCAAAACCTTCTGCACAGTTCCAGAACCTCTGCTCTAGAGCATTCTACACTGCTCCAGTTCACTTTAGTAGCACTGCTCTGGAACTTTGGAAACACTTCTCTGGAACCTTCCTGTGCATGCTCTGAAACTTCCTACTGCTCTGGAACTTTGCAGCAATGACAAAAAACAATACACAAGAAGTGGCGATGCACCAGAACTTTAGCAGCAACAACACATACCAAAAGGGAAAGCAACGATGCACCATAACTTTTGTTGATTAAAACATGAAGGAATTATACAACCAAAACTATGATTTTGCATGGAAACTATTGAAGAAAAAACCATTATGATCATCATAATACAAGCGAGTCTGATACCAACATCGGAACTCGTAAACTAAAATAAAAATCATATTTTTTTTTCATTAATTTATATGATTACATCTTTTCTCTCAAGTGAGTACAATATACATAAAGAAATATACATAAATAAAAGGCCATAGCCATGAATAAGATATATCATCTGATAAGATAATTATAGAAGAGGGGATGACTTCAATTGGTGCTCCAATAACTTGTACACTAGTCCCCAATGGCAGTGGCAACAACACCCTACTATGTGGACTCGAAAGAGGCCACCCCATTGTGCTCAGAGGTATTCACAAGGACCAAGCAGAAAAATAGGCAAGGTTAACATATGGCCAACACTCACACCAGACAGGAGCAAACATGGAATACAATGCATTAAACCAATATCAATACAAGCAAATGCTCATACAATGACATGTCGGGTACTAGTCATGACTACAGAGGCATAGGTTCAAGAGTGTTGGCTGGAAAGACTATCATCATGTGTGCACGAAGGGATGGTACTACACAGAATCAAGTACACCTCACATATAGACGGGGAAAACTCAATCATGCCTGTATCAACGCCATGCAGACGGATAACTCAACGCATTGCAGAGGAATAGGACTTCTCATTTAACCAAACGAGGAATCCATAGAAAATATGAAACAAAGGAAAAGCCACAATTTTCTATCACATAAACTATTTTAAACAACTAAGCTAATATTGTTGTAAGAAGACACGTTTAACAGCTGAAATTCAACATGAAAAAGAGGCATAAAATTACATAAAAATTCAAATTGTCTAGATTAAAATTCTAATCCCAACCTAGTTCATATTTTGGTGTTTCAAGTTTGAATTCACCTTTGATTTTTTAATTTAGAACAGAAAATGAAGTGTTGTTCTGAAAAACGTCATTTTGCCAAGTTGGGCAAGAAAAACATGAAAATATGAAGTTGTCCGGACTAAAAATCAGACAACGACCCATTTGAAATATGGAGATTTCTACATAGAATCTAACTTTAATTTTCATTTATATCAAATGGTTAAAGAGAAACATCAAAAAAATGTCATTTAACAAGAAGACACAAATTTGGGCAAAAATGAAAGTGCCCAGAATTAAAATCTGCCAAAGACCCAATTGAGATCTTGGCATTTCTACATGAAATCCACCCTTAAATTTTATTTTTAGCAAAGGGATAATAAGCAAAAAAAAAAAATTTTTTTTTACAAATTGGGCAAAAAAAGAATATGAAAGAGCTCATAAATCAGATTTTTCCCAATAGCCCATTTCATGTTTGTTGAAAATGTACAAAAATCAGCCATAAACAATACTACAGAGCAATAATTTGAATTTAAAACAACCAACATTCAAACCCCAAGTAATACAAAAAAGAGATGGAGGAGTTCCTTCAATTTTATGAGATAGAAATAACTCATATCAAAAAAATACTAGTCATCCAAGAAACATGAGTAAATACCCAAATCACCAGCCATATAATAATGAAGAAACATAAAATTACCTCAATTCACCCCAAAACAAAAATGGAGAATTTCTCAATGAAGAATACACAACCAAGCTCCAAAACTAGACAATAAGTAAGGAATGGCGCGTTGATTTCAACAAGCTACTACCCACAAATTTCTTCTCAAGACAACTTCCACAATCACCCCAACTCAGTTGCCCAAATCATGGGGTTTCCTCCTCCATGCCAAAACAACAAATTTTCTTTCCTCTCAAAAATATCTCTCCCCAAAAAATAAAACTTTCTTCCTTTTATATTTTCCTCACTAAAAAGATAACTCTTCCCTAAAACAAAAATGACTATTTTTCAAAGACATGGCTTCCCATTACTTTTCACTAACTCCCCAAAACATAACATATTTAAAATAACACTTTTAAATCAATACAATATCAAAACTTATTTCCATTATATAAACTCTCAATACAATATATGAAATAAAACATTTAATTAAATAAGCTATTGAAACCCTCCAAATAGATTAATTAAAATCATTAAAATACCAAAATTCTCTATTTCATATAAAAATAGCAATTTAAATCCAATCGTCCAAATACACAAAGCTCCCCAAATAAGATTTAAATGAGACTATGAGAGCTCAAAAGATGGATTAATAAAATCATTTAAAATTTCCAAATGAAATATATCATTCTCTTGAATGATCAATAAAAATCATTTAAAATATCATATTTAAATCTCATGGATAAAACCATTTAAATCTCTCATCAATAAAATACTATAAAATGCCATATATGAAATCACAAAAATATGTCAAAGAAACCACATCAAGACACCAACAACCAAAATAAGTAGCCACATAACAGATTCATGAAAACCAAGAAAAAATACCTCAGCAAGACATACTAGTAAACCACATACAACAGAAAGGTGCGCCAGAACACACAACTTGAAGGTACTCCAGACGTTACCATTAGGTAACTGGACGGTAAGACATGAACAAGGAAACACTGCCCTAATAGGGTATAGTGGGCTAGGATAGGGGAAATTTTGTCTGTGACTACCTCCAATAACCACCATTGGGGAATATAAGTATGCTCAGGCTTGTGGGTCCAGGCGGAGTCGATACTCAGTACCTGCATCACTTCCAATTACACGTCAAAGTACATGTGCATATACATATAGTCCAAAGCAACATCAATCATTAGGAAGGGAGCCATGATATCGTAAGCCTCTCGAATATGAGTAAGTTTACATCATCGATTCTACCCATAATCATACGTAAGCAATGATAACAAGATATAAATATATAAGCATGTAACTAGAATAATAACTTGAATCATCATTGTTTAACCTCATTATAATAACATTTAACATTTAAAATATCAAATCAAGAATTAAAATACTATCTTACCAGCCTGGGTTCAGAGAGGTGTTATACCCTCCCTCCCTAAGATTTGACTTACTCCTGGAAGTCATGTAAACTTAATATGCAACCATGGCACACATTAAAATTCCTTCAAAATAAAAAGTCATCAACAATCAAAGTAAAAGTCATCAATAACCATAAGAAGATTCACAATCTTTGAAATGGCACAATACATAACTATGTGACCAAACTAGCCACCAAACGAGGAAGGAGGGAACAATGTCTGATTATCGCAATAGCCCCTCATGTGTGGTGGAGTGAACACACCAACCACATGGCATGAAGTGTACTCCTCAGCTACACCTTGTATCGTGTTGTCACACGACATGGACTCACCAAGTGGCCCACACACTGCTTGGCTATTCACATTGAATGTGCACCTCGGCCACATCCCACATTGCGTCTTAGCGTGGCATGGTCATACGCCAGCCGAAGAAGACATGTACTAGTCATACATCGCATGGTAGTGTGTCTGTGGCTCCGCAGAAGTAGGCACGCGTAAAACACACCCATCATAGCGATACCTCCTGGAAAGGGCACACACAAGTACTCACCATAGCCAGAGGTATACATGGCTAGGACATACCCATATGCCAACTGACCCAAACACTGTTGAGATAAAACATGAGTGTCCCTCTACAAGTGTACGAGGCCCCATCATGCTCATCACACAAGTAGGCTACCATAACAAAATCTCATAGTGCACCTTCACGCATCTAAGCATGTGGCATCATCACCAACACTATGTCAGAACATCAGTGTGGTGTGGCATCATATCTATGGAATCATGGTAGAACACATGCATATATGGAATTAATAGTGCATATATGAATATAAAACATATGGGGCTACTCAAATCTCACCTCTCATGTGGACGAGGTCGACTCACTAATGCTAGCTCAATGTCCCTACAGATGACTAGGCAATACTAACAAACCAACGTTTTTGTACACAAAATTGTGGGGATTAGGCTAACACATATGGACCAAGTACCCTGATACATCATAAGGGGAAGTAGTGAGTACTTTCCTCAGGATTGGTTAAGCTAGGAATGCTCTGCGCCACAACATGCATACACTGCACACTCCACCCAAGGAACATTGTGGCTGCTACTACCCCATCACAGACTGAGGGACTAGAGAACCAAAAGAAAAGATTCTACAAAACTAACTTTTGGTTACTCTTAATATATATATGAATTTCAACCACATGTGGGTTGGCCCTCAATCAGGTAACAAACATACAAGCACACATAATGGTATGGTTAATCCCACACCCCAAATACAACATACCCTCCATGGATGGGTACACAGTCTCACCATCCCATGGACACACAAAGCAAGTATGGAGTATTCACAACACTCAACATGTGCACTAACACAGGATGTTCACACAACAGGGAGTACCTCTTTTCCAATTTCCTCTTACCAATATAAAACCATTATCCACCTCTAATTATGCAAGATCAATACAAATTTGCAAGAACATGTACTCCCAACATCCATACAATGCATCATAGTGCTACATGGAGTAAATCAACAATGCCATAATATTTCTCACATTCACATTAACTTTTATTAAGCGGTAAATCACCTTACTACACACATATGTTAACCACTTTTATTTCCCACACATAGTGCAATATCATTACAATGTTCACTCAAGACAAGGTATGCAACATTATCATTTCAACATACATTTACAATTTTGCATTTTGAATCCAAGTACAACAATTTAACATCTACATGATTTCATAAGACTTAACAATAAAGTTGGGGACTATAGGCCTCACCAACAAGATGCACCTATTATGCAATTTTCATTAACATGCCAATGGTTTCACTATTCCCTTTTTCTCTAAACTTTACTTAATACAAAATGATTTTATTATTCAAATTCATACATGTTTCATGATTATGAATGCAACTTGGGGACTTAAGTCCTTTACCCAAGGTTGAACTAATAAAAGAAACATTCATGAATGCATAAACATTTGCTCATAAGAGACAAGCATACAATGGATTTCAATACACCACACACTCAAAGATAAGCATCTCTATTAAACCAATGAGAAGAGAGAAGGAGAGAGATGGATTTACAATTTTGACATAAGCACTAATGCAAACATGGTCTCATCACCATAAAAGCACTTCCACACAAATGCATCAATCATGCGAGAGCATGCAATAATCTCTATGAACTAACAACTCCATCATTCATTTTCTATTACCATATTTCATAATTTCAATACAATATAATGTGCAAAGCAACTTCAAAACCACATGGGATACAACCACACTCAGAAACCACTCAAGGGTCACAATAGTTTAAACAATAAAAGAGCCACACATCCAGAAGGAGGCCAATCATAATATATTTCTTGGTAGGCTCGAGGGTCTAGCTAACCCTCACACAACATTCCTCAACAGGGCATGCAAGGGGGGAAACAACAACACTTGTTTCCATCCATCACACACAACACACCAAGCAGGTAACAACCATAAGCAAGGATCTCAGTGCTGCAACATGGGTTCCATCTCTAACTCTTCCTTTGGCTCTGCCCTTAGGGGCATCCTAAGGAAACAAGGAACACATCAAAATAGATCATCCAAAGGATGATCTAAACACCATACCAAGGCATAAACTCTAATCAACAAGACTATGAAAACAATATAACAAGTTCATGCCACACACGCAAAACACAACATAACATGGAAGGCTCAAGTATGCCAGAGCTTCCATTATGTGAACCTGGGCTCTGATACTAGATGTAACATCCCACTACTCAACCTCGAAGGGTAAAAGCCAAAAGAGGACAAGATAATTTTTTTTTAATAACATAAAAAATAACTTACAGAAAAAAGCAGTTTCCAAAACGATATAACAACAACATGGCCAAACATGGCCGAACACAACCCAAAGGAGTGGACTAATCCACCCTCTAGAGAAAAATCCAAATAGGAGCAAACATAATAGCTCCAGAAAATTTTCTCCAGAACTTCCAGTGATGAAACTTCCAGCTATGGAACCTCTACTCCGAAGCTTCCTACTCGAGAACCTTTGCTCTCGAACCTTCTGCACTACTTCAGAACCTCTACTCTAAAACTTTCTGCACTGCTTCAGAACTTTAGCAGCACTGCTCTAGAACTTCTACACTACTCTGAAACTTTGGTAGCACTACTCTAGAACCTTCCTGCGCCGGTGCTCCAGAACTTCCTACTGCTCTGGAACTTTGCAACAATGCAACAAAACAATACACAAGAAGTGATGATGCGCCAAAAATTTAGCAACAACACATACCAAAAAGGAAAATGGTGATGCACTGGAACTTTTGTAGATTAAAACATGAAGAAATTATACAACCAAAACTCTAATTTTGCATGGAAACTATTGAAGAAAAAACCATTATGATCATTATAATACAATTGAGTCTGATACCAACATCGGAACTCATAAACCAAAATAAAACATCACATTTATTTTCATTAATTTATATGATTACATATTTTCTCTCAAATGAGTACAATATATATAAAAGAATATACATAAATAAAGGGGCATAGCCATGAATAAGATACATCATTTGATAAGATAAATATAGAAGAGGGGATGACTCCAACTGGTGCTCCAATAACCTATACACTGGTTCTCAATGGCAGTGGCAATGCCTCCCTACCATGTGGACTCAAAAGAGGCTACCCCACTATGCTCAAAGGTAGTCACAAGGCCCAAGCAGAAAACAAGGCAAGGGTAACATATGGCCAACTCTCACACCAAACAAGGAGCAAACATGGAATACAATGCATTAAGCCAATATCACAATAAGCAGATGCTCATACAATGACATGTCGGGTACTAGTCATGACTACAGAGGTATAGGTTCAAGAGTACTAGTTGGAAGGACTATCATCATGCATTCATGAAGGGATGAGACTACATATAATCAAGTAAACCTCTCATATAGATGGGGAAAACTCAATCATGCCAGTATCAATGCTCTGTAGACGGATAACTCAATGCCCTTCAAATGGATAGGCCTTCTCATTTAACCAAATGAGGAATCCATAGAAAACAAGAAACAAAGGAAAAACCATAATTTTCTATCACAAAAACCATTTTAAACAGCTAAGCTAATATTGTTGTAAGAAGACACGTTTAACAGCTGAAATTCAACATGAAAAAGAGGCATAAAATTACATAAAAATTCAAAGTACCCATTTTAAAATTCTAAGCCCGACCCAGTTCATATTTTGGTGTTTCAAGTTTGAATTCACCTTTTATTTTTGAGTTTAGAACTGAAAATGAGGTGTTCTTCTGAAAAACATCATTTTGCCAAGTTGGGCAAGAAAACATGAAAATATGAAGTTTCCTGGACTAAAAATCAAACAATGACCCATTTGAAATATGGGGATTTCTACATGGAATCTAACTTTAATTTGCATTTATATCAAATGGTTAAAGAGCAACATCAAAAAATGTTATTTAACAAGAAGGCACAAATTTGGGCAAAAATAAAAGTGTTCAGAATTAAAATCTGCCAAGGATCCAGTTGAGATCTTGGTGTTTCTACATGAAATCCACCCTAAAATTTCATTTTTAGCAAAGGGATAATGAGCAACAACAAATTTTATTTTTTTTACAAATTGGGCAAAAAAAAGAATAAGAAAGAGCTCATAAATTAGATTTTTCCCAACAGCCCATTTCATGTGTTGCTGAAAATGTACAAAAAATAGCCATAAAAAATACTATAGAGTAGCAATTTGAATTTAAAACAACCAACATTCAAACCCCAAGCAATACAAAAAAGAGATGGAGGAGTTCCTCCAATTTTATGAGATAGAAATAACTCAAATCAGAAAAATACCAGCCATCCAAGAAACACGAGTAAATACCCAAATCGCCAGCCAGACAACAATAAAGAAACATAAAATTATCTCAATTTGCATTAAAAAAAAATGGAGAATTGCTCAATGAAGAAGACACAACCAAGCTCCAAAACTAGACAACAAGTAAGGAATGGCACACTGATTTCAACAAGCTACTACCTACAAATTTCTTCTTAGGCCAACTTCCACAATCACCCCAACTCAGTCGCCCAAATCATGGGGTTTCCTCCTCCATGCCAAAACAAACAAAATTCTTTCCTCTCAAAAATATCTCTCCCCACAAAATAAAACTTTCTTCCTTTTATATTTTCCTCACTAAAAGATAACTCTTCCCTAAAAAAAAAATGACTATTTTTCAAACAATGGCTGCCCATTACTTTTCACTAACTCCCCAAAACATATCATATTTAAAATAACACTTTTAAATCAATACAATATCAAAACTTATTTCCATTATATAAACTCTCAAAACAATATATGAAATAAAACATTTAGTTAAATAAGCTATTGAAACCCTCCAAATAGATTAATTAAAATCACTAAAATACCAAAATTCTCTATTTCATATAAAAATAGTAATTTAAATCCAATCGTCCAAATACACAAAGCTCCCCAAATAAGATTTAAATGAGACTATGAGAGCTCACCAGCTGGATTAATAAAATTATTTAAAATTTCCAAATGAAATATATCATTCTCTTGAATGATCAATAAAAATCATTTAAAATAACATATTTAAATCTCATGGATAAAACCATTTAAATCTCCCATTAATAAAATGCTATAAAATGCCGTATATGAAATCATGAAAATATGTCAAAGAAACCACATCAAGATAATGACAACCAAAATAAATAGCCACATAACATATTCACGAAAAGTAAGACAAAATACCTCAATAAGACATACGGATAAACCACATACAACAGAAAGGTGCAACAAAACATACGGGTTGAAGGTGCTCCAGACGTCACTGTTAGTTAACCAGACAGTAAGACATGAACAAGGAAACACTGCCCTAATAGGGTATAGTGGGCTAGAATAAGGGAAATTTGGCCTATGACTTCCTCTAGTAACCACCATTGGGGAATATGAGTACACTCAGGCCTGTGGATCTAGGCGGAGTCGATACTCAATACCTACATCACTTCCAATTACACGTCAAAGTACATGTCCATATACATATAGTCCAAAGAAACATCAATCATTAATTAGGAAGGGAGTCATGATATCGTAAGCCTCTCGAATATGAGTGTTACAACATCATCCCTTTCCTTCCCATAATCATATAGAAGCAATGATAACAATATATAAATATATAAGCATGTAATCCAGAATAATAGCTAATCATCACTATCTAATCTCATTATAACAACATTTAATAGTTAGAATATAAAATCAAAATCAAAATACTATCTTACCATCCTAGGTTTAGAGAGGTGTTACAATTAGGTTGTTTAGTGTATTAAATGTGGGCATGACATAGGTATTAGATCCCAGGCTAACACGCTGGGAACTCTGGTGAATTATATGTGAGTCTTTTTTGTTGTGCATGTTCTACCTTAAGTATTGGATACAAGGTGTGTGTTATCTACATGTACTTATGAAAACAATGTGAAATGTCAATTTAGTTATAGAGATGCATGTCTACTATGATTATGTTTGGATATGTGGTGTATTCCCTAGTGCCGACCACTCCTAAGGGAGAAGGGTTCGCTAGTGTAATTAAGGGTTGAGTGGGCAAGAGAAGACTGAGGTGACCTATGGTGTGGCCCTCATTTCCTAGGGTAAGGTGGGATGCTATGGGGCCCTTATCTTTTTGAGGGTGAGGAGAGCTATTATATGGCCCTCATTGTCATATGGATAATGTCTTCCCCCATCTCCCCCTCTTTATGGATCCGCTAGTGATTAATATGTGATGTCATTACCTATTTAACATTCCCTTGTCTCTCTTCTACCATTTATCATTGTAAACCAAAAGGGTTGAGGGTGGACCTAAGTGTGCCCTAGTTCTACAACATATTTATCATTGATGAATCAGTTGCTTTATAATTGTCTCAGGTTGTGTGGGACATGTGACAAGTTGATTGTTATATGATTTTATTTGGTTGTGTGAGACACTTTTCTATTATATTATGATTTATTGATGAGCTCTATGTGGTTTGAGACCACCTTATCCCCTCCTCCTCCTTAAGTGACTTGATTAAAGCCACAAAGTGATCATATTGTGAAAATTTATGTGATTATGGACACATATTTTTTTAATTTTTAATGTGATTTTATTTGATTGATGAGGCCAATAGTTTTGGAATTTCTTAAGTCATTGATTAAATGTATTGAGAAATCATCCTATTTTCCTCAAGGTCCAATTATTGAGAATTTTGCTCACATTTCTTAATTTTAACTTTTTGATTGGTGGCCACCATTGAGAATTATATCTTTCTTTGTAAATTTTGAATTGTTGTTTTGTTTGAAATTTGAAATTTCTTTTTTTTAGGCTTTACAATTTTTTAGTTGCTGCTAGCATATGTGTAGTAATGTGAAATATGTTAGATTGTCATACTCATGTGGAGTCGCTAACAGGATGTATGGGGGGAGAAAAAGGCTTGGGAATTCATTGTGAAGGAGAAAATGAGACCGGTATGGAACTGTTACTATCCATTTTTCCCTTGATCTATTAGATATTTGTAATTAGAGGTTCCTCATGGAAGACCTGATGACAATTATTTATGTGATCTACATATTCTTAGAGGATAATTTTGGGCACTAGGAATCCTCATCCCTTTTGTGTGAGCCTTGTGTTGTGAGTTGAGTAAGTTCTTTTGTGGTAATTATGCATTGGATATGTTGTTTTGGTTGTACAAACAAGAAAACAAGAGTAAGAAAATAATAGTTGAAGAGGAGATTATATGACTATTTAAAATTATGGGTATGAGATGCTAATGGCATGTGATTACATATGACCTTGTGTTAAATATAAAGTATAATTGAGACATTTATTTTACTTGTGGTAATTATGTGTTGGATATGTTGTTTTGGTTGTACAAACAAGAAAACAAGAGTAAGAAAATAACAGTTGAAGAGGAGATTATATGACTATTTAAAATTATGGGTATGAGATGCTAATGGCATGTGATGACATACAACCTTGTGTTAAATATAAAGTATAATTGAGACATTTATTTTACTTGTGGTTGTTCAATTAATTTGTGATTTGTATTAATATAGGAGCAACATATGTGTTCTATAATCCATTGATGCCACTTGAGAATAACTGCATAGCACTTTTTTTGTTAGGTTGCATGATATGTTGGATTATGTGTCTTTTTTATTCTTAGACTTGTTAGAAAGAAAAAAGTGGGTCTATTCTCTTCTCTTGAGGACTTCCAGGAGGAAGTCTATACTAAGGGGGAAGGATGTAAGGCCACGCAACCCACTTATTATAATAGATATGGAGGCCTTCTAGTAGGAGAAATAAATGTACCTGTTGAACATATAACCATAAATTCATGGTACAAATGAGTATAGCTATGTGTGTCTCACTTCCTAGTTTTGCCTAGCAATGTTGTCATAGTACATTATAAATGAATGGATATAGGATCAAGTTGTGATTTGACACGATGATACATTCAATTATTCAAATTCTAAGAGGGGATTATTTAAATTATTAATAGAATTTCTTTTGTATAACAATGTTGGTTATCAAAATGATCCACCTTTGACATATTTGGTGATTATCTAGTACTGCTAGTTTATTTTGGTTCTATGAAGAATCTAATGAATTCTAGTTCCTATGAATACAAATGTGTGGCACCCTAGTTGGTAGATTTAAACAATAAATATTCCATTCATACATTTTCATATATCCTCTTAGAGTTTGACATGTGTCTTTATAAGTTGCTTTTCTATTGGTACTAGATTATATTTACTATATTGTAAATAATATGTTGTGTGTATACTAATGAATATGGGTGAGTGTGTAGGATAATTTCAATGTGATACTAATATTTATTTCTTAACCTTGCAGCATTCCCCTGAAAGTGTGTCAAGCAAGTACTTTTTTTACCTTGTTATATTTTTATAGGTTATAAATGTTAGTAATAGAAAAAAAGTGCAATTTTCAATTGGTTGCAATCTATGTTATAGATTAGGATTTACTAATTGAATAATGTTTGAGGAATCCAATAGATTTATTAATAATTTCTTTGTTTCAGTTAGCCTTCACATAACTTGCAATATAAAATTGATTTATGAATTGTGTAATGGGTATTACTTTTGTTTGAAAGACAAAATAATTATTACTCTTAACTTGAGTTATTTGGATATATTTGGAAAATAAATGAAATGATTACAATTTAACATCAAATAATAATATGATTAGATAAATGTAACTAGTTGCTATAAATCTCAGACTAGCAATAAAATTAAAATAATTTTGACAACTAAATAAGAGGTAAAGGGTTTAGTTTTAGGACCAATGGTGGTTAAGAGATGTCACTTCTATTCTTAATATGGTTTTGTATTGTACTAAATTCGTTTAGCTAAATTTGACAAATAATTCCATCATGAAATTAAATTTACAAATAAAATAAATATAGAATTAATTTTGGCTTGATGTTGATTTCTTATTTCCTCAAGATGCTTATGCATCATCTCCACTTGAGAATGATGAATTAGAATATATATTTAATTATCGATAGTTAAAATTAAAATAAATTTATATCTACTAAAATATTGTTTAGAGGAAATTTCAAACAAGGTGAAAAGTATATACAAATTTCATTTCAGTTCGGATTACTTCATGGATAAGTGTTTAGCTATTTCACATTATACAAGATGGATTTGGTAATAATCTCCAGTAGGGAAGAGATTTGTTTGAGCTCATGGTGTTGGAAGACTGAAATCACTAAGAGGGGGGGGAGGGGGTGAATCAGTGATTTATGAAAGCCACAATATATATATATATATATATATATATATATATATATTTTAAAGAGCAAGATTTTTGTTCACTTTTAAACTAAGAAAACAAATGATAGTTTGTAAAGAAAACTTGACTTTTGTATCAACTAAGCATATGAATAAGACATTGGTATGGATAGACTTAAATTAACTATTTGTTCTTTCACTTGAATGAAAGTTCATAACATTAACAAGACAACTTCAGTATAAACATTTGCAGAAATGGAAAGGCAATCATTCAACTATGATCTGATAAGTACAAACATCACAATCTAGCAATATTATCATAACAAATCAATGACACTATAATACCATGAATTTGACAAGTGGAAAACCCTCTTGGGGTAGAAAAACCACTACAAAATGATGCCTTACTCGCTTAAATAAAACCACTATTTACAATGCCTTACAGGTAGAATTTAGAGCACCCACTCTAGGAGCACCAACCCCTTACAAATTTAGGAACACCCATTCCAAGGAGCACCAACTCCTTACAAACTTAGAAACACCCATTCCAAGAAGCACCAACTCCTTTGAATACACGACAATTATAGAATCCTATTAGAACCCTAGAAGTGCAGATTTTGCAACTCTATAATTTCAATAGAAGACTATGTATATTATAATTAAGCACATTGAAGAATATTGTGTACCAACATCTTCCTTCAATACAATAATATGAGAATCATAATAAAATATTTTCAATGTAAACCTAGTTTCTTGTCACTATAAAGATAAGGATTTGATGTTTCACAAGAGCCTTTTCTCTTCTTCTCTATAACCTAAGAAATACAACAAAACCTTCTTAAATAAATGCATAAGCATCTCTGCAGACTAGTTTGAAACTGTATGAACAATCTCCAGATGAGATTTCAGAAACCCTAACGGATTTTCAATCATGATCATTAAAAGATTAAGCATTTTAACAAAAGACTTAACAATATAACCCATTTGTAACAGTTATGGCCAACTGTCGAATAACTGAGAAACAAAATGTTATCATCTTGTGCATAAAACAACCTCCTTCCTTTTTTTTTCAAAAAATAGATAATAAGATTCTTTTAATCCCTTAACAATTGTTTTAGCAAGAAAAATCTCAATGCAAAACTGAAAGTGTGTGATAGTTTTTCCTTTACCTATTCATAGTGGGAGAAAGAAAAATAAATACCATGAATTTCTATTGAAGACCATCATAACTTCCTAGCTGAATACTTCCATCAACAAGAACTTCCTGTTTACAACTTCCTCATATAACATTTTACCAGAAATCTACAATCATAATTCCATGGTGGTGGCTAGGGTTTTACAAGTTTACACAATGGAACAATAATAACTCTTCCCTACATTTCCCTCAAGTCTTTCAAAGACTTTTCAAAAGAGTATAATCATTTGGAATCCAAACAACATAATACATTTGAATCCGATGTCAAAGATTAAATCATTAACTTATCATGGCTGACAATACCTATGATTTCCAAGTGACTTTAAACAAAGTCAAAAACTTTATAATCATAACACCTGATGTCACATGCTTTATGTGATTGAAACATAAGTATCAAACCAATATCTTACTCAAACATTTAAAACTTTAATATGCTTGATTCCTCAATGTTTAGCATGCCCGACAAGGGCTTGATTGACTTTGTTTAACAAAGGCTTTATATCTCTTTAGTTCCTAACACCATTTATGGTGTAAAATATAAATATTTCAATATCCTCACCATAGGATATATTAACCATGAAATGCTTCAAAGACATTCACCATGTAACATATGCAATTGAAATATAAGCTTCCTGAAGCCATGTACTATATGTCTTGAAGACCCCTTTAGCAAAATAATCAATTAAGAGAATATATACAAGTGACTTGAACTTGAAATCTGCATCTTCTTGTAAACCTCTATGTTTTGTGCAAACATAAGAAGTGCCACTCATATCACATTTGAACTATCAGTCCATATAAAAAAAAATTGTACAAACATATAAGAAAATGTATACCTCAATAAGAACTTTCCAATGTAAATGTCAGCTAGAGTATGTATGCCACTACCCATGATTTCTTAAGATGCCTGATCAAAACACATGTTATCATGTAGAACTTGACTTGTAGCATCCTGACAGATAAACATTGTCAGTATAAATATGCATCAAGAGCCCATCAAAATGATGTAGAAAAAGCCAAGGAAATCATGATATAAACTGAACCAAATCATATGCCACCAGGATTAGACCATCCCAATTGTATCAACTTTGTGCGTATATTATCCAAAGTAGGGAGTTTTGTCATAGTGTTACCAAGATGTCAATGACACAACACAAGTTAGAGATCCATATCAATCAAAGACAAATTGAGCATGAGAAACTAAATACACCATTTGCATATCATGGGAACTAATCAATCCTAACAATCAATGAGAGAATGCATCTTGCATCATATTCCAACCAACCAATCAACATCCTCGAAACCAATCACCATTATAAGAACCAATTTTTTCATCAAGGACAAACATCACACATCACAAACAACTGAGTCAACACATGGATGTTTAAAATTTCTTATAATAAAATAAACCCTTGATAAAATTTAAGGATGTGGAACTTAATACTTTCCATAGTCAACAAGAGTCAATTTAGATTGGATGTGAATTATACATTGATGTTATTATTATCATATGCATTATGTAATGCCCCACTAAGGGAAATGGTCGATTAACACAAAAGACTTTCAACATTATGCCAATAATTTTTTTAAGAAACTAAAGTGACACAAACTAATGCAACTCAAAAAATTAACATGGATAACACCATTACATTAACATCATATCATAAACACATTAACATTAATCATAGCCCACTTACACACCTATCCACCATGGTCCCCTAATGTTACTACTCTGATACA
>VDFB02162613.1:66250-111039 GCA_007258455.2 Sequoia sempervirens
GTCATGATATCGTAAGCCTCTCGAATATGAGTGTTACAACATCATCCCTTTCCTTCCCATAATCATATAGAAGCAATGATAACAATATATAAATATATAAGCATGTAATCCAGAATAATAGCTAATCATCACTATCTAATCTCATTATAACAACATTTAATAGTTAGAATATAAAATCAAAATCAAAATACTATCTTACCATCCTAGGTTTAGAGAGGTGTTACAATTAGGTTGTTTAGTGTATTAAATGTGGGCATGACATAGGTATTAGATCCCAGGCTAACACGCTGGGAACTCTGGTGAATTATATGTGAGTCTTTTTTGTTGTGCATGTTCTACCTTAAGTATTGGATACAAGGTGTGTGTTATCTACATGTACTTATGAAAACAATGTGAAATGTCAATTTAGTTATAGAGATGCATGTCTACTATGATTATGTTTGGATATGTGGTGTATTCCCTAGTGCCGACCACTCCTAAGGGAGAAGGGTTCGCTAGTGTAATTAAGGGTTGAGTGGGCAAGAGAAGACTGAGGTGACCTATGGTGTGGCCCTCATTTCCTAGGGTAAGGTGGGATGCTATGGGGCCCTTATCTTTTTGAGGGTGAGGAGAGCTATTATATGGCCCTCATTGTCATATGGATAATGTCTTCCCCCATCTCCCCCTCTTTATGGATCCGCTAGTGATTAATATGTGATGTCATTACCTATTTAACATTCCCTTGTCTCTCTTCTACCATTTATCATTGTAAACCAAAAGGGTTGAGGGTGGACCTAAGTGTGCCCTAGTTCTACAACATATTTATCATTGATGAATCAGTTGCTTTATAATTGTCTCAGGTTGTGTGGGACATGTGACAAGTTGATTGTTATATGATTTTATTTGGTTGTGTGAGACACTTTTCTATTATATTATGATTTATTGATGAGCTCTATGTGGTTTGAGACCACCTTATCCCCTCCTCCTCCTTAAGTGACTTGATTAAAGCCACAAAGTGATCATATTGTGAAAATTTATGTGATTATGGACACATATTTTTTTAATTTTTAATGTGATTTTATTTGATTGATGAGGCCAATAGTTTTTGATTGATGAGGCCAATAGTTTTGGAATTTCTTAAGTCATTGATTAAATGTATTGAGAAATCATCCTGTTTGCCTCAAGGTCCAATTATTGAGAATTTTTCTCACATTTCTTAATTTTAACTTTTTGATTGGTGGCAACCATTGAGAATTATATATTTCTTTGTAAATTTTGAATTGTTGTTTTGTTTGAAATTTGAAATTTCTTTTTTTTAGGCTTTACAAATTTTTTGTTGCTGCTAGCATATGTGTAGTAATGTGAAATATGTTAGATTTTCATACTCATGTGGAGTCGCTAACAGGATGTAGGGGGGGAGAAAAAGGCTTGGGAATTCATTGTGAAGGAGTAAATGAGACCGGTATGGAACTGTTACTATCCATTTTTCCCTTGATCTATTAGATATTTGTATTTAGAGGTTCCTCATGGAAGACTTGATGGCAATTATTTATGTGATCTACATATTCTTAGAGGCGAATTTTGGGCACTAGGAATCCTCATCCCTTTTGTGTGAGCCTTGTGTTGTGAGTTGAGTAAGTTCTTTTGTGGTAATTATGTGTTGGATATGTTGTTTTGGTTGTACAAACAAGAAAACAAGAGTAAGAAAATAATAGTTGAAGAGGAGATTATATGACTGTTTAAATTTATGGGTATGAGATGCTAATGGCATGTGATTACATATGACCTTGTGTTAAATATAAAGTATAATTGAGACATTTATTTTACTTGTGGTAATTATGTGTTGGATATGTTGTTTTGGTTGTACAAATAAGAAAACAAGAGTAAGAAAATAACAGTTGAAGAGGAGATTATATGACTGTTTAAAATTATGGGTATGAGATGCTAATGGCATGTGATGACATACAACCTTGTGTTAAATATAAAGTATAATTGAGACATTTATTTTACTTGTGGTTGTTCAATTAATTTGTGATTTGTATTAATATAGGAGCAACATATGTGTTCTATAATCCATTGATGCCACTTCAGAATAACTGCATAGCACTTTTTTTGTTAGGTTGCATGATATGTTGGATTATGTGTCTTTTTTATTCTTAGACTTGTTAGAAAGAAAAAAGTGGGTCTATTCTCTTCTCTTGAGGACTTCCAGGAGGAAGTCTATACTAAGGGGGAAGGATGTAAGGCCACGCAACCCACTTATTATAATAGATATGGAGGCCTTCTAGTAGGAGAAATAAATGTACCTGTTGAACATATAACCATAAATTCATGGTACAAATGAGTATAGCTATGTGTGTCTCACTTCCTAGTTTTGCCTAGCAATGTTGTCATAGTACATTATAAATGAATGGATATAGGATCAAGTTGTGATTTGACACGATGATACATTCAATTATTCAAATTCTAAGAGGGGATTATTTAAATTATTAATAGAATTTCTTTTGTATAACAATGTTGGTTATCAAAATGATCCACCTTTGACATATTTGGTGATTATCTAGTACTGCTAGTTTATTTTGGTTCTATGAAGAATCTAATGAATTCTAGTTCCTATGAATACAAATGTGTGGCACCCTAGTTGGTAGATTTAAACAATAAATATTCCATTCATACATTTTCATATATCCTCTTAGAGTTTGACATGTGTCTTTATAAGTTGCTTTTCTATTGGTACTAGATTATATTTACTATATTGTAAATAATATGTTGTGTGTATACTAATGAATATGGGTGAGTGTGTAGGATAATTTCAATGTGATACTAATATTTATTTCTTAACCTTGCAGCATTCCCCTGAAAGTGTGTCAAGCAAGTACTTTTTTTACCTTGTTATATTTTTATAGGTTATAAATGTTAGTAATAGAAAAAAAGTGCAATTTTCAATTGGTTGCAATCTATGTTATAGATTAGGATTTACTAATTGAATAATGTTTGAGGAATCCAATAGATTTATTAATAATTTCTTTGTTTCAGTTAGCCTTCACATAACTTGCAATATAAAATTGATTTATGAATTGTGTAATGGGTATTACTTTTGTTTGAAAGACAAAATAATTATTACTCTTAACTTGAGTTATTTGGATATATTTGGAAAATAAATGAAATGATTACAATTTAACATCAAATAATAATATGATTAGATAAATGTAACTAGTTGCTATAAATCTCAGACTAGCAATAAAATTAAAATAATTTTGACAACTAAATAAGAGGTAAAGGGTTTAGTTTTAGAACCAATGGTGGCTAAGAGATGTCACTTCTATTCTTAATATGGTTTTGTATTGTACTAAATTCATTTAGCTAAATTTGAAAAATAATTCCATGATGAAATTAAATTTACAAATAAAATAAATATAGAATTAATTTTGGCTTGATGTTGATTTCTTATTTCCTCAAGATGCTTATGCATCATCTCCACTTGAGAATGATGAATTATAATATATATTTAATTATCGATAGTTAAAATTAAAATAAATTTATATCTACTAAAATATTGTTTATAGGAAATTTAAAATAAGGTGAAAAGTATATACAAATTTCATTTAAGTTCGGATTACTTCATGGATAAGTGTTTAGCTATTTCACTTTATACAAGATGGATTTGGTAATAATCTCCAGTAGGGAAGAGATTTGTTTGAGCTCATGGTGTTGGAAGACTGAAATCACTAAGAGGGGGGGGAGGGGGTGAATCGGTGATTTATGAAAGCCACAATATATATTTATATATATATATATTAAAGAGAAAGATTTTTGTTCACTTTTAAACTAAGAAAACAAATGATAGTTTGTAAAGAAAACTTGACTTTTGTATCAACTAAGCATATGAATAAGACATTCGTATGGATAGACTTAAATTAACCATTTGTGCTTTCACTTGAATGAAAGTTCATAACATTAACAAGACAACTTCAGTATAAACATTTGCAGAAATGGAAAGGCAATCATTCAACTATGATCTGATAAGGACAAACATCACAATCTAGCAATATTATCATAACAAATCAATGACACTATAATACCATGAATTTGATGAGTGGAAAACCCTCTTGGGGTAGAAAAACCACTACAAAATGATGCCTTACTCGCTTAAATAAAACCACTATTTACAATGCCTTACAAGTAGAATTTAGAGCACCCACTCTAGGAGCACCAACCCCTTACAAATTTAGGAACACCCATTCCAAGGAGCACCAACTCCTTACAAACTTAGAAACACCCATTCCAAGAAGCACCAACTCCTTTGAATACACAACAATTATAGAAGCCTATTAGAACCCTAGAAGTGTAGATTTTGCAACTCTATAATTTCAATAGAAGACTATGTATATTATAATTAAGCACATTGAAGAATATTGTGTATCAACATCTTCCTTCAATACAATAATATGAGAATTATAATAAAATATTTTCAATGTAAACCTAGTTTCTTGTCATTATAAAGATAAAGATTTGATGTTTCACAAGAGCATTTTCTCTTCTTCTCTATAACCTAAGAAATACAACAAAACCTTCTTAAATAAATGCATAAGCATCTTTGCAGACCAGTTTGAAACCGTATGAACAATCTCCAGATGAGATTTCAGAAACCCTAACAGATTTTCAATCATGATCATTAAAAGATTAAGAATTTTAACAAAAGACTTAACAATATAACCCATTTGTAACAGTTATGGCCAACTGTCAAATAACTGAGAAACAAAATGTTATCATCTTGTGCATAAAACAACCTCCTTTGTTTTTCAAAAAATAGATAATAAGATTCTTTTAATCCCTTAACAACTATTTTAGCAAGAAAAATCTCAATGCAAAACTGAAAGTGTGTGATAGTTTTTCCTTTACCTATTCACAGTGGGAGAAAGAAAAATAAATACCATGAATTTCTATTGAAGACCATTATAACTTCCCAGCTGAATACTTCCATCAACAAGAACTTCCTGTTTACAACTTCCTCATATAACATTTTACCAGAAATCTACAATCATAATTCCATGGTGGTGGCTAGGGTTTTACAAGTTTACATAATGGAGCAATAATAACTCTTCCCTACATTTCCCTCAAGTCTTTCAAAGACTTTTCAAAAGAGTATAATCATTTGGAATCCAAACAACATAATACATTTGAATCCGATGTCAAAGATTAAATCATTAACTTATGATGGCTGTCAATACCTATGATTTCCAAGTGACTTTAAACAAAGTCAAAAACTTTATAATCATAACACCTAATGTCACATGCTTTATGTGATTGAAACATAAGTATCAAACCAATATCTTACTCAAAAATTTAAAACTTTAATATGCTTGATTCCTCAATGTTTAGCATGCCCGACAAGGGCTTGATTGACTTTGTTTAACAAAGGCTTTATATCTCTTTAGTTCCTAACACCATTTATGGTGTAAAATATAAATATTTCAATATCCTCACCATAGGATATATTAACCATTAAATACTTCAAAGACATTCACCATGTAACATATGCAATTGAAATATAAGCTTCCTGAAGCCATGTACTATATGTCTTGAAGACCCCTTTAGCAAAATAATCAATTAAGAGAATATATACAAGTGACTTGAACTTGTAATCTGCATCTTCTTGTAAACCTCTATGTTTTGTGCAAACATAAGAAGTGCCATGCATATCACATTTGAACTATCAGTTCATATAAAAAAAAATTGTACAAACGTATAAGAAAATGTATACCTCAATAAGAACTTGCCAATGTAAATGTCAGCCAGAGTATGTATGCCACTACCCATGATTTCTTAAGATGCCTGATCAAAACACATGTTATCATGTAGAACTTGACTTGTAGCATCCTGAAAGATAAACACTGTCAGTATAAATATGCATCAAGAGCCCATCAAAATGATGTAGAAAAATCCAAGGAAATCATGATATAAACTGAACCAAATCATATGCCACCAGGATTAGACCATCCCAATTGTATCAACTATGTGCGTATATTATCCAAACTAGGGAGTTTTGTCATAGTGTTACCAAGATGTCAATGACACAACACAAGTTAGAGATCCATATCAATCAAAGACAAATTGAGCATCAGAAACTGAATACACCATTTGCATATCATGGGAACTAATCAATCCTAACAATCAATGAGAGAATGAATCTTGCATCATATTCCAACCAACCAATCAGCATCCTCGAAACCAATCACCATTATAAGAACCAGTTTTTTCATCAAGGACAAACATCACACATCACAAACAACTGAGAATCAACACATGGATGTTTAAAATTTCTTATAATAAAATAAACCCTTGATAAAATTTAAGGATGTGGAACTTAATACTTTCCATAGTCAACAAGAGTCAATTCAGATTGGATGTGAAGTATACATTGATGTTATTATTAACATATGCATTATGTAATGCCCCACTAAGGGAAATGGTTGATTAACAAAAAAGATTTTCAACATCATGCCAATAATTTTTTTTAAGAAACTAAAGTGACACAAACTAATGCAACTCAAAAAATTAACATGGATAACACCATTACATTAACATCATATCATAAACACATTAACATTAATCATAGCCCACTTACACACCTATCCACCATTGTCCCCTAATGTTATTACTATGATACATCTACACTAACTAAACCTATAGAAATACATTTGATACACTAAGAACGCATCTAATCAATTCTTTGAATTTAAATTAAATCTCATACATCAAATTACATATGATAACATAACTTAATTATAATTAAACCTCAACTAAAACTATGCCAATATGTGCCTAATCCTAATCAATTCCATGAAATAGGTACATAAATATGTATCACATCTACTACTAACTTAAGCTCATATGCATCATAAATACAACATTCCTATGTTAACCTTTTCATTACATAATAAACAACATATATATATATATATATATATATATATATATATATATATATATATATATATATATATATATATATATATATATATATATATATATTCAAGATTACATCAATTCATTTAATTTTCATTTACAAGAATGCTACAATGTACAAGATTCATTCATCTGAGAGGTACATATATAAGATACATATTGGGCTCAATTTTCTTAGAAATATCATATACACCATTAAACTATCTCTAGAATGAATTGAAAGGAAAGACTTCATGTTGCACATGAACTTCACCACCTAAACCCCAATATATGGTTGGAAAATACCACCATACCACATGGAACCCTAAGGCCCACTCCCTTCATCCTAGGAGACTACACTAAGCCCCACACAAAAGAAAGTAACAAAAAAAAAATGCCTGACATTAAACATCCAAAGGAGACTACCTAAAAACAAGAATCAACCAAAAATCACAAGGAATTTCACAAAAACTTCTAGATACTTCCAGAGGCCCAACACATAACACAAATGGATAGAAAACTCTAAAACTAGTCATTATACTACAACACATACAATGAAGCACATAACATTATTTTCACAATCTTATAACATGATATCCAACTTTAATTTAGCAGTTCATAATCAGGACCAACAATACATAACCTTGGTACAATTGATCCTTACACAGTACAAAAGCCTCAACATAAGTTTTCACAAATAGGAAGGGATTGACAACATATAGATAGCCACACATTTAAGCACAAATAATACAACACAATATAGATTAAAGGATAGAGCTATATCCTCCTGTGTGAACTCCAATCCTAATACCTACAAAACAAAGAGAATAAACACATTAGTTAACCAATTGCAAGTATGAACAAGGATTCCCCATGAAATCCATTTACAACACTCAAATTAGGAAGAAAATAGTGAAGAACACAATGGAAATGACAAAACAAAGATTGAATCCTAATTAGAATAGCAAACACATAATCCCGTGGGGGAATTGGCACCAATTTGATGTGAAAATTGGCCCTTTCCCAATTCTTAAGATGCAAGTTTGATATGTTGATGATGATTGATCCACTTTGATGAAGGATGAGAGCTCCAAGCCAAAATCTACAAAAACCTAGCTAAGAACTCAATGGTGATGGATGAAAATGGCTAAATATTTTATCATAATAATTTTGTATAATTTATGGATGATCAAATGAGGATATGAGATCTTTATTTATAGAATGCCAAGATGGATGAATGTCCAAATTTGAGCAATGTGGGACTAACATTCATCCAATGGAAAGATGCCACTTATTAAACTATGAGTGGATGGAGGATGTGCAAGATTTGGGGATTGTGCCACTAAATGCATATTTTTGAATTTGAAATTTGTTGAAATGACTTGCAAGAGGAAAGGGAAATTGCAATAAATTCCACTTGCCTCAAGACAAAGGACATGTAAGATGAAGTTATTTCCTTGTTGGATGTACATGTTGACTTGGAATTTTTGAATTCAAATTTGGAGAATATTCCAAAAGATGCCTTGTGAGGAAAATAGAGATTTAATAAATCAATTAAATCTATTTTCATGTGCAACTTGCAAAATCTAGAGGATGGGACATGATTTAGAATTAAATTAATCAAGGGTTAATTAATTTAATAGGAGATTAGATGATGTGACCTGTTTGACTCAAATTGATGGATTTATTTAAATCAAATAAGAGAGGAATATGGTAAAAGATTAATTAAATAAATCATCAAAGAAGGATTTTGATTTATTTAATTAAAAGAGATGGTGTTAGATTAAATCAAATAAGGTTTCAATTTATTTAATTTAATGGATAGACTTTAGAGATTTAATTAAATAAAATTAGTTATTTAATTAAATAGGGATAATTAGATCAGATGGATTGATTTAATTAACAAAAGAGATGACTTGATTAGATAAAATGATTTATTTAATTAAGAGAGATAAATTGATGAATTTAATCAAATAAGGAGATTTGATTAAATGGTTAGACTGAGGGATGACTCAGGATGAAATGATGTTAGTAGTCGGGATCAGATGCACAATGTCAATTAGTATATTTTATGTGTCTACATTTTGCCCCTCTTTGAAGCGATGCACTTATTGTGTTGGTTCAAAGAATAAACGATCTCGATCAAATTTGAAAATTTATTCAAAAACTTGCCCCATTGGTGCCTAGTGAGAGAAAACATGCCATTATATTGCCTCCTCGAGAGATTGGACAAAAATTTCAATTTTTGGGTGATCTCACAAAAAAAGAGGACAAAGTGCCCGAAAAGGTTCGAAAAGGCTCCAGGAGGCTAAAAACATGTCTAAATACAATAAAATGATGTAAAACAGGCCTCAAATAGATAGAAATAGGTTCGGGGGTCGAAAACCCTAGCAAGATAGCCAATCAGGGTGAAAAATCCCTAATTTTTAGGCTTAAAAGGGGCCCGAGGGGTCACTTTCAAGTCATTTTCATACACCTTTGCTAGCAACCTTGAGATTTGAGATCTAACTCTTTGAAAATATGGTGCAACAATAGCTTCCCCTACACATTTCTGATCGAGTTCAGATGTACCAGCAGCCACCTGGCATCGGGGCACCAGTATGTGACCCTTACTTGAGCTTTGTTTTTTCATTTAATGTCTCATTTAATGCTTTAAAAGGTCGGTCCACCTGTAGTGGCAGTATATAGTGCCACTCGGCAATCAAACTGTGCCACTCAGTGTGATATTGCACCACGACAGTGTAGTTTGGAGTTTAAAAACTCTAACACTGAGCTTGGGGCCAATGGTTTGGCTTGAAAAGTGTGATACGACAATCGTGATTTCATTCAAACTGTGACGCTGGAAGGGAAAGTGCACCATGACGGTGCTATTTTTCTCTTTGAAGCCCTAGCATCGGAGTTTGATTAGAAATCAAACTATGACACCATCACAAATTGCACCGCTGGAGAAGTTTTTTGAATGCCTGATAAAGAATTTTCAAAAAATTTAACATGGTGACCTTCCCTAATGAAGGATGCAGTGAGGGAGCTCTACTCTTGAGTGCACAGGTCATGAGATTTTTCTGCCTTCTTACATGCCCTAAATGATAGGGACCAAGATTGACTCTGGATTGTGAAGTTATGGTACATTGCTTACGTGGCGCCCATCCGCACTTACCTAGGGATGCTATCAGCATTGGCTGAGAGATGTCATAACGAGACGTCTTTGTTTCATCTTCCCACTGGTGAGGCCACCATCACCTTGGAGGACGTTTAGCATATTTTGAGATTGTTGATTCATGGTCACCGGGAAATTTTTAATATGGACGAGGGGCACAAGGCTTGCCACAGAGTCCTCGCCACATAGGACATCATATTTTGCGAGGGTCAAATAGAGCTTGAGCGGCACAGGATCCTGGTAGCTCCCTACCACTGGGTGATTGCAGCCCTCATTTCAAGTCTCATTCCCCCTAAGAGATGAGGCTGATACTCTAGTCTCCGCTAGGGATATTTCTGGGAGCAGATGGTGCGAGACAAGTCAGCTCATTTTGCATGGGGGCCTATTCTTCTAGCTTCACTATACATGGACCTCCATGAGTACATCTACATGGATGGCAGAGCACTGGGAGCAAGGGTGACACTTCTTCATGTCTGGGCATGGGAGCACATTGCTGTGTTGCGTCCATGTGTTGTTTCAATTTTGATGTTGCTAGACAATCCCCTCGTGGCATGATACAGAGGCAGTGTGTCCTTCACACACACCAGTGAGCACAGGATCCCCTATTGGAGGAGGGTCCTAGATGAGATGTTGTTCTTCACCTGGTGACCATACCTTGGTCGCCTTGGATGGGCCAATAATGTTGATCAATTGTTCTATTGTCGATCAAGGGCGAGAGCATACTATGATCAAGAGGTACCTACCCGGGCATGTACAGTGTTAGTTTAGGGAGCCGCAGGATTGTCCCGATGGGGACTACATAGTTGTCTTCACCCGCATCATGATATAGGTGTCATGGGGGCGGTACATTCCTGCTTTAGAGGTTGTGGACAACTTCAGGTAGCTGGTGGTTTGACCATGGGCCTATGATCATGGACTCGTGGATCCAGGCACTACTTGGGCCTACAAGGATTGGTTCGGCCTCCACTTTGGTTGACTATTCTAGGTGCAGACCCAGATCTATGGAGAGTTAGAGGTAGAGGGGGAGGATGAGGCGGTGCACGGTAGGACCAGTTGGTTGTGCTGCTAGTTTAGCTAGGGTAGGGTGATGTGCATGTACAGGACCAGCAGCAGGAGCCACCATGGGGTGAGGATTAGCCTCGGGTGCAGCCACAGGTGCAACCAATAGAATAGGTGAATGCACAAGATACTTTGATTGCACAGTTGCAAGCCCAGGTCTAGGCTATGAAAGCTGAGAGAGATCAGGTGAGGGCTGAGAGAGAGAAGCTTAGGGCCAAGAGGGATTAGGCTGTACAATAGAGACAAGCTGCAGAGCTATAGAAAACCACTGAGCTAGGCAGGAGACAATAGATAGAGAGTATGACAGCCTCCTCCTCCCAGGGTATAGTGTCAGTTTGATCCTACAAGGATGTCATTCGAGAGGTCGAGTACTATCAGAGGTACTATCATGAGGCCATACCTAGAGCAGAGTGAGTCCCAGAGTATTCAAAGTAGGCTAGCTAAAAACCAGTAGAGGGTCACAGTGACAGAGGCGAGGGCAACATCCATAGGGACAGAGCTTGATCAAGATGATTTGATACTTTTTGTGCCCTACGGGCTCATTTTTGATAGCCTGATGGGCCTTTTGTACTGATTGACATACATGTATAGTGATCCGATTTATTACCTATACTATGACAGTTGCATTATTGATGATATATATATGAGCTGATGATGATTTTTGATGTGATATGATGTGTACTCTTTATTTATGCATTAATGATTTTACTTCTATATGCTGTTCAATGATGCTTTTATGGATGCATTTATTTCTGATGATGTATGCATTATGATTATGACTAACAGATCTATATTTTGTTAACCTATGATATGCAAATGTATTTATGTGATGCGTAATGATGTTGTCTATATGATTATCTATGCAATGTTATGTGGATTATGCTTATATCTGGATGGATTATGGATGGATGTATGCTTTGTATGTGATGAATTGTTTTCTGTTTATGCTTATGTGGAATTATTTATGCAATGAATGATTTATGATGCTATTTATGATATGACATGGATGATGTAATGCGATGGTCATGATATGATGCATATGAGATGGTCTTTATGTAATGCAAATGAGATGGTTTTTTAAGATGCTTAGAATAACAAATATTATTATTCTAAACATATTGAATGATGATGTAATGTATGTGATGCATTAATATGATGTACTCTATGCAATGATATGATAATGTTTTATGCAAAATGGACTTAATGCATGAGATGACTTTATGATGTTATGCCAGTATGTATGTGCTGGATTATCTTATAATGCCTATGTACCTATTGTTTATGATTATGCAGCATGTGATAATGTGAAATGGTTATGAAATGCAAATGAATGTTTATGCGGTGATTGAGATAATGCAATGCGATGCAATATAATGAAATGGATGCACCTATCTATGGAGAATGCCTATGATAATGTGCTTATATGATGGTTGAAATGCAATGCATGTGTTTCCTATGTGATATGTTTATGCAATATGGTAATGGTTTGCGGATGCAGGATTGATGACGATGATGGTGGTGATGATCAACTATCATAGTACCTTGTTAGTTTGGTGAGCAAGAAGAGAAGAAGTCATTTCAACAAGAAAAAAGATGATGAAAATTATGCAAATGATGATGGTGATTACTTACCAAGGAATTGGGATTTTCAAAGGGCCAAAATTTCTTATGTTTGATAATGCACGTGGTATAATGCATCAAGGTATAGAAAACTAGGATGATGTTGTACCTAGTGTGATGGAATTTGACTTGACAATCAGATAGGAGTATCCTTGTTCACACTTGACATACGAAAACCCTCCTAGAATGCACTTTAGAAGTTTAAAACACCTCGGACTAAAACATGGAAAGGTAAACCTTTCAATGCAATAGTCAACAAGTTGTCGAAGACCTCCTCCATACATACCTAACAAAGCAAGTATTCACCAAGGTTATATTATAAGAATGTCCAACAAGCACAATAGACAAAAGATAATGATTGTTTCCCCATTCCTATTTCTCTAAATCCTCTTGTTTGGATATCATCGAGAAGTCCTTGGATTGAGCACAATAAGATAAGTCAAAGATAAAGACAAAGTAAAAAAACAAGTTGGTGCTCTTCAATACCACTAATGAAAAAGAGGATGTGTTTTCTAAGGATAAGAACTGAAACTTATTGCCAAAAGATAATGCCCATTGTAGGAAGGATTCATCCCAGGACATGTTAGTGGATGGTAGCATGTCATTTCATTTATCCAAAGTGTTCTAAATGATGATTGATATGGGACCAAATGGATGATGAGTTACCAATAAGAAATGACCAACTTGCTTATGCAATCGACTTAGACCTAAGACTTGACGCTTTTGAGTTTTACTTTTAAGCTACTAGACTTCTTTCTAATTGTCCTACCAAATATTGAAGATGATAATCATTTATTGTGAGTGATGTTATTGTGGGTGTGGGTGAGATGAAATGGATGGATTTTTTAAAATATTTGGATGTTTTTGATGTTTTGCAATGTTTTGAGGCTGGTTTTGGTATTTTTCAAGATTTTTGAATGTTTTGATTTTCCATTTTCCAATGTTTTGGGGTTTTCTTCGAGATTTTGGCCAAGAGACTAACCTAAAGACCCACTCTAGGGGCCTCAAGGGCCGATCAACGATTAGCCTTGCCTATGTTATACACATAGAGACCACATAGTTTGACTCGACTTGACTAATTTACGGATGAAGATATACATGATGAAATGTCAGTTTATTATGACAGACTCCTAAAGGACTGACCTAAGTGTCTCAGAGATGATCAAAGATCAACCTTGCCTACGCTCAAGCTCGAGATCGACGAGTTCGACAAGACGACTTATTTTTGGCTTTTGATGATTTTGAATGTTTTGGATTTTGGTGATTTTTTGATGTTTTTGGATTTTCTTATGTTTTGATGTTTTTGGATTTTCTGATGTTTTGATGTTTTTGGATTTTTTGATGTTTTTGAATTGTTTGATTTTATGAATTTTTTGGATTTTCTGATTTTGAGGATTTTAAAAACATACACGAATTTAATCTGATAAGAACATGCCCCTAGTGTGATACAATAGACTACTCTGATAAAGGTAGGATAAACTAACCTTAAAGATGAGCCGAGTAGTTCTAGGAGGGATCATGATACGAAAACAAGACCAAGCTATGGTACGGATGTGAGTGGATGAGTAATGGATGGAGATCTGGATGTGATGGATGATGGGAGCAAAATGGATGGATGATGCAGAACAAGCTATAAAGATCCTGGTGGATGGAAAGTGCTTATTTATGCAAGGTGCCTAATTTCTAGGTTTTCACCAAGGTACTTGTCCAAAGTGCCACCGAAGTGGTTTTCACTAGAGGACGATTTTTTCTCTTTACAATTTTTTTGATTGTTTTTATGATTTTTTTGGATTTTTTATATTTTTGTTGTCACCAAGACACCTGTTTGTCAGGTTTTTGCCGAAGTAACCATTTTTTTAGGACATTTTCAGATTTTTTTTGGATTTTTTCGTTCTATACCTTGAACTATTTTAGGCATAAAACTTTTTGAGATGAGAGCTATTCATGGGCTCTTACAGAGGTTCCCCTTTGGGTGTTGATAACCGATATGCCCCTGACTTATAACTTGTTGTGATGATGAAAGGTCCCAACCAATTGGGTTCAAATTTTTCTTTGTTGCTTGGGTTTGGGACATTCTTCTGATTTTCTTTTAAGACCAGTTCTTTGACTTGGAACGTCCTGCTCCTAATTTTCTTATTGTAGCTCCTTTTTAGTCTATTTCGAGAGACTTGCAAATGATTCAAAGCATCTATTCGTCACTCATCTAGTAGCTCTTGTTCATTTAATCTTGAAACTAGGTACTCTTCATCTATGATGAGGTTGGGCAGTGATATCCTAAGTGATGGGATCTTGATCTCAATGGGGAGAACTACTTTTGATCCGTAGACTAGGGAGAAGGGGGTGGCTCTAGTGGGTGTGCGGATGTTGGTTCGATAGGCCCAAAGGGCGGGATTAAGTTGTAAATTCCAGTCATGACCTACATCATTGACTATTTTCTTGAGGATTTTCGGAATGGTTTTGTTTGTAGCTTCTTCTTGGCCATTGCCTTGGGGATAGTATGGGGTGGAGAAGCAATGTTGAATTTTGAATTTTTCACATAAGTCACAAACCTCCTGATTCTTGAATGGTGTCCCATTATTTGAGATATGGCTTGTGGGACATCATGATGACAAATGAGATAGTTCAGAATGAACTTTGAAATCTGCTTCTTAGTTATGTACATCATGGGTATGGCCTCCACCCACTTAGTAAAGTACTCCATTGCAGTTATGATGAATTTATGGCTGTTAGATGAAGTGGGAGTGATTTTCCCAATGAGATTGAGTCCCCACTATGAAAAGGGCCATGGTGTTATGATAGGATGAAGTTCTTGAGTTGAAGCATGGATGAGGTCCCCATGCTACTGACATTGTAGACACCTTCTGACATAGTCATGTGCCTCTCATTCCATTGTGGGCCAATAATACCCCATCCTCAACAGTTTCTTGGCTATGGTCATTCCACTCGAGTGTGAACCACATGTACCATTATGTACTTCATTTAGAGCAGATAATGCCTCCTCAACATTTAAGCAATGCAATAAGGTTCCTTCTATGCTTCTACAATATAGGGTATCACCTACGATGACAAATCTAGATTCCTTTTTAACAAAGGTTCATTTTAGGTTTGAGGGAAGGTTAGCAGGTATGACTCCTATTCAAAGGTATGTGTAAATGTCATGATACCAAGGATCACTAGGACCAACGATTTTGCACACACATTTTGATTCTAGTACCTCAAACACAGGTACAAGAATCTACTCAATCAGGAATTCATATGTTGGGACGTTGTGGGGGATATCGAGCAAGGATCCAATTGTTGCCATGGCGTCTGCTGCTCTATTATTGGTTCTAGGAATCTGCTCAAATGTTATTTCAATGAAGGATTCTTTGAGAGTCTCCACCAATTTCTTGTATGGAGTGAGCTTGTCATCCTTGGTTTGGTATTCATTGTTGACTTGATTTATGATCAATTAAGAGTCTTTGTATACCCTGAGAGCTATAATGTTCCACTGCACTACTATTTTGAGACCTATGGTTAAAGCCTTGTATTCTACAATGTTATTGGTGCAGGGAAATGCCAGTTTGTATGACCTTGGTATGCAATCCCCCTGTGGGGTGATGAAGAAGACACTAGCTCCTCATCAATGCTGTGTGTATGAGCCATCGAAGTACAGTTTCTAGTGGTTAGCTACGTTGAGATTGAAAATGTATTCATCTAGAAACTCTGAGACAAGAGGGTTCTCAAAATAGATTGGTACTTTTGCTAGCTGGTCTGTGATGACTTGGCCCTTGATTGATTTCCTCTCCACATATTCGATGTCATATTCTGATAATATCATCACCAATTTTTCCATTCTTCTTGTGAGCATTGCCTTTGATAGTAGATACTTGAGAGGGTCAATTTTGGCGATGAGTTTAATTTTATGTGCCAACATGTAATGTTTGAATTTTTGTGATGAAAACACTATTGTGAGGCATGCTTTCTCAATGAATGAATAGTTTAGCTCATTCCCAACCATTGTCTTGTTGATGTAATAAATGGCCCTTTTTGTTCCATTTTTGTTGTACTGAGCCAAGAGAGCTCCAAGGGTTGCTGCTATTGCTGACACATATAGAATCAATGGATTTCTTGGGATTGGTGGCATTAAGACTGGTGGTGTTAGTAGGTATTCCTTTATTTTATTGAATTCCTCTTCACACTTGGTATCCCGGGTGATCCCACAATAGTGGTTTACAATTTTTGGCCAAATTAGGCATTGAAATAATTTTTTTTAACTAAATCTTCACTTTTGGACACCTATAGCAGCTAAACCATGAGGAATTTGAAGATGATGCAAACTAGAGTTTCGTTAAATTTTGTCTATAGATTCCAAATATATTTTTTCAAAATTTTTGGAATCAAATAACACTTATTTTTCCATCTCCCTCGAAAAGTAATTTTTTTTAGAAAACAACATTTTTAAAAAGTGACGCTCACTGTATAACACAACTTTTTTTCCATGAAGGATTTCTAATTCTTTTGAATTTAGATTTGTAACTCTGATATCTAGTGCTTCCACCTAGTTAGATAGTTTTTTATTGAATATTTTCTCTTTAATGTTTGAATTCAAATAATTATAATTCAAACATAGCACGATGTATAACGCATAACTTTTTTGTATGTATCGAAATTCAATTTTTCTTTTGTTGGATCAAGGAATTCAATATCTGGTGCACTAATATTTTTATTTTTTATTTTTTAATAATTTGCTATTTTTCAACATGTGTAGAACAAAGAGCTTGATTTTTGGTGAAAAACCTACATTCACAAGAAATAAAAAATAAATATAATAATAAAATTAAATTTATTTAAAATTATACTTTTTGGGAAGCTTATAATAAGGATAACATACTTACAATTTTTTTTTTTAAATGAATTCATTTGATCCCCCAAAAGGTAAATCAAAAGTGGTTTTTTATTAGCATTTTGATAGGTGTAAAGGAGACTCTGTTATAGATATGGTTTAAAACTAGCAGGGTTCTATCCAACTGGGTTTGATTTAAGGTAGTGTGATCAAACCCTCTTCAATTGGAATTGTTTAAATGGAACCTCTTAAGGATTAAATCATTATATTCTCTAAAACTATTTGATTTTAGCAAAAATTAGTTCCTCCCAGAAATTGTAAACCAGCTTTATGGGATCACCCTATTAAACCATTTGTACACTACTCCCTTGTGGAGTAGGTGAGAATATGGGTTATGTTTGTTTGCCAATTGTGCTATGAATCTTTGAATGGATTGTAGTTTTCCTTGGAGACCTCTTAGTTGTTTTAATGTTTTCGATGCCTCCATCTTGAGGATTTCTTTTACCTTTGTTGGATCTACCTTGATGCCCCTCATTGATACTATGTATCCTAGCAGTTTACCTGATTGTATGCCAAAGATGGACTTCTTAGGGTTAAATTTGACCTTGTACTCCTCTAGCCTGTCGAAGATGGCACTAAGGGTTGCTATGTGATATTTTCTCTTTGTTGACTTAGCTAGAATGTTGTCAACATAGTCTTCGACTATCTTATGGATCATGTCATGAAATATCAATGTCATAGCCTTTTGATATGTTGCTCCTGCATTCTTTAAGCTAAATGGAATCATGTTCCAACAGTATGTCCCCCATGGGCAAGTGAAAGTTGTTTTAAGTTGGTCCTTTTTAGCTATTATGATCTGATTGTACCTTGAGAATCTATCCATTAGTGACAACATCTCATGTCTCATTGTCGTGTCTACTATCATGTCAATGTTGGGAAGTGGGAAGTCATCTTTTGGACATGCCTTGTTCAAATCTCTGAAGTCTGTGTAGATTCTTATATTTCTGTTAGGTTTTGAAATAGGTACCAAATTTGACACCCATTCTAGATAATCTATTGGCTGGATGAATCCTGCATCTAAGAGTTTTTTTAGTTCCATTTTGACCAATAGGGTGATCTGAGGATGCATCTTTTGAAGCTTTTGTTTAATAGTTTTTGCTTCTAGATACATTGCTAAGTGATGAACCACAGTCTTTGGATCAAGCCCTGGCATATTGAAGCATAACTCCATGCAAAGTTTATCTATCTTTCCCTCAGGAATGCCCCTAGGAGCTCTTGCTCTTCTGATAGTAATGATTCTACGTAGAATGTGATATGCAGGGCTTCAGACTCTATTCCTAGGTTGACTGGATTGCATTTTTTTGCCAAGATTGTTGACTTTTCCTGATGAATAGCTCTTAAAGGAAAATTGAATCCCCCATCCTTGAGTGCCTCAGAGAGGTTTTCACTATTGGATGCATCCTTTCTTTTTACTTTTTTCTTGTCAGAGAGTGCCACAGTGTGGTTTTCACTCAAGGATTTGGATATTATTCTTAATTTCTTTCTTTTGCGATTAAAGGATTCAATCGTTTCCCAATAATAGGCATGTGTGTACAACTCTATTATGAACCTTGCTTTATGGTCCCCATCTAGAATGTTATCCCGCAATCCCATGAATTCTGAGAGCACCTCATCATTTTTGAATGTATCAAGAAATGGTGGTCCTCATTGGTCATAGTCGATGAGTTGGGGATATACTAAGCGGATCTCATGATTTTGATGGTCAAATTCAAAAGATAGGGTGCTAATCATGTAGAGGGTGGTATCCTCGAATAGCCTAGGTAAATTGGTCATGGTATCCTCATCATCGCTGCTACTACAGATGTCGGTTATATCAAATATAAAATTATCTATGACACAACCTGTAGATATGGGTAGGTGTAGTTTTGTTGGGGTTCGCTGAGGAGGATTATTAACCGTTCTAACTGGAGGACTTCAACCACATATGTTTATACTTGGAGGGGTACATCCAAGGCCAAGATTTGTTATTGGTCACGTCTCTAGCATGATAGGTATTGTAATCCCATTGTCATTTTGTCCAAGTCCTTGATTTCTATCATAGCCCATTGCGAGCATCATTTGCAGACCCTTACTTCTGTCATCCATTGGTAATGCAGGTGCTGGTCTTTCATCTTGATATAGCATGTGAGATGGATTTTCTTCAATAGCCTCTTAGCCAAAATCTCCCCAACTTGTAAATTCGAGATAATCCGTAGGAGATGTTTGGGATGTGGAAGCTTCATTTGCTTGTAGGTGTCCCTGTGATCTAGGAGATTATGGTAACTCTCCTACCAAAAAAGAATTATTAGGGAGCTTCTAGTTTCCACAGCCATTATCTTGGATAATGAGCTTTATGTCAGAGATGGTGGGAATGGTGGGAGTGGTGGGTGTCTCTATCGCAGAAGTGGATGCGAGAGTGGCAGGATCAATGTAAGGTGTGGATGGACCCTCATCATTTTTTGGTACTTGGGGGATTTTGTAATACTTTGCTTCAAGATTTTTGCAATAGGAGAAGGGTTCGGGATCTCCATGGATGCTAACTTCTTGTTTGTTATGTGTAAATTTCACACATTAGTGGAAATTTGATGCTACTGCTTTCATCGTGTGGATTCACGGACATCCTAGGAGGATAGTGGATGAGGCCAATGCTTCTTCAAAAATTTTCTTATGGGAAGATTATATTTTTAGCAACTCCATAATGGAGATTTGTGCTGGCATTCTCTTGAGTTGATCTAAGACATTGTATCCATTAGGAACAGATCTGGATGCAGGGATTCTGTTTGGCTGGGATGATCCTGTGATGGTTACTTTTTTGCCTCTTGTGGTGACTCAACAATCTTCGGCATAGGCACCCTTGATAGTAATGACAATGCAGTTTTCATCTAGGGAGGTGACAACTATTTCATACACATGATTTACATTTGAGTGAATGCCTTTCCCTTTATCTTTGTTATTGTTATTCCCTTTGTTGCCATGATTCGACATCGAATTCGTGTATATCTTAAGATCTTGATTTCCTATAAGTTGTTCTTGGTAATTCTCAAATGTAGGAGGCTTGATGAGTTTTTCATCGATCAAATTTTTCATTATGTCTTCAAGTGGTTCCCCCAAAGTGGTATATTTTCGCTTGGGATAACTCTTGTGTTTGGGTGGTCCTCTTTGATCATTGAGATTATTGACTGTTGGATTGTTGTTTGGTTGGTGTGTTGTGTGATTATTGTTTTGGTGTTGTATTTGAAGTTGAGGTGCGAGTGTATTTTGGCGTGGGGCACTAATGACCACCTTGGAATCGACAACACCATCATTAGTAATATTTTTGTTCCTTGCCCACATGCAAGGTTTATCATTGTAATTGGATGGTGGGCGGTTGTTTTATTGTTCAAGGTATGAAGTTGATCCTGCGGGTTGAGTCATAAGGGCTCCTTCAATGCTGAGCACCTTGGGGATCAGTTGATCATATGTGGTGATTCCTTGAACCTTGAGGTGAAATGCCAAGAGGCCTTCAAGGTTGGAAATGATGATGCAAACTTGTTGTTCTTTGGGCATGGTCCACTTGCTCTAATTGGCCTTGGATTGCCATCATTGTAAGATTGAAGCAAATGATTCACCCTTACCCTATTTCAGAGCTGAGAGTTCTTCTAGACTAACATCCATTGCAATGTTGCATACATAGTTTTTTATGAATGCATCTATAATTTCTTGGAATGTCCTAATGCTTGAAGGTAGATGAGAGAACCATTCCATAGCATGGCCTACCAAACTCCTAGGAAATAGCCGCATTAGATAAGTATCATCGTATGCGACTTCCATGAAATTAACCTAAAATTCCTTGATGTGATCTTCAGGGTTTCCCTTCCCATGATATTTTTCAAAATTGGGGATCTCAAATCCCTTCGAGAATAGTTTCATTATGAGGCTCCTATCAAATGGATAGGGACACAAGTTGCTTGGTGTTTTGGTTGTTCTCCCTAATTGAAGATCGAGCACTTGTTGCGAGAGCAACCTAATTTGTGTCATTACATCATTTTGTGGATCAAGGGGTGGGATGAAAGTGTTTTGGGGTGTTTTGCTTGTGGGTTGAATGGATGGGTTGGTCGGTGTGTTGTTCGACGGTATCTATATGTTCTGTTGAGCTAGGTAGGCTTCCACCTACTTTTGTATGAACAATGCCTATTGTTGATCTTGTTGTTGTTGCGCTAAGATTTGTGCTTGTTGTTGTGCTTTTTGTTGTTCCAACAATGCTTGTTGTTGTGCTTGTTGTTGTTCCAACAATGTAGTGCCCACCCCGTTTCGGTCATCGTTGATGTCAAGGAAGTAGTTGTTAGTAATGTCATGATGATGTGGTGATTTTATTATTTAAGTTAATTTTAAGATTATGAGATAACACTAATCATACACTTGGAGTTGATTAATAAAGTTAATTTAATTATAAGGTTACTTGTTTTATTTGGAATTAAATAAATAATTAAATTCAATAATAAACATTAATTTAATTATCTTGGGAGTTAGTTATTGAAAGTAATCGAATTTGATGAGGAAAACTAATTATCATTTAATGATTAAATTCAATTAATAAATCTAAAAGTAAGAAAATATTAGAGAGGAATAAATATTAAAATTGTATTTAAGATTAAATAATTAAGGTGAAAGTATTTATCAAAATAAATATATTTTATCGTAGCTAAAAGAAAGATTAAATTATTAAATATTTATTAAATATTTAGTAGATGATCTATTTGGTTCATCTATTAAAGAATCAATTATAAAATAATAAATAAGGGTTGTGGCGGGCACTTAATCGTAACTGTCGGAAGTTGAACGGTTTTCTCGTTGGGAGTGGAACAGACTCTGTGAAACAAATTATTAAACATTAAAATTTTCTTTTTACCAGACATTCGAGGGAGTTCTCCATATAATCGAATCTGAGACTGGCTTCCCCGACGAGATATTTGGTGGATTTCCTGCGGTGTTGCTAGGAAGATTGCATGGCATCGTCTTAGCTAGGTTCCTTTCTATCTTTGATCTTCCACTCTCTTTGATTATTTTGGTTAGGCACTTTCAGCCGTATATCGCCCTAAATGCTCTAGAAGTTTTCATTAGGCAATGTAAATGCTCTTGATATTGTTTTTTTTAAATTGGAGAAATTATGTATATCTTTTACTCATATCTATTTCAGGCCTTAATAAAACATTAGGTCTTGAGTTTGAATCTTACAAACATCTTGCTCTGGAAACGTATAATTACGAGAATCATTTCATATTCTTGAACATAATAGGAAGTTTAGAGGTTTTAAATAATCTCTCTGATTTCACTATCATTCTGTCTCAACTGCAGCGCTTCATCTTAATTGGGAATTTTAAAATAAAATAAAATTGCATAATTTGCTTGTTTCCTCTGTCATCTGTCATCTGTCGCAGTTCTAGCACTTGAAAATAAAATATCTGTCATAGTATAAATAACTTCCCTGAATCCTCAGCAACCTTCTCCGCCGCACACTTGAACTCAATAGGAAGTTTTAAGATTTAATTAACTCGTTTGATCCTTCTGGTAATTTATCACAATTGCAGCGATTGAAAATAAAATATCGTCAATGTTCTAACATAATAGAGTTTTTATCGTTGACCGTGGTGAAGTTTAATTTCCAAACTTCAAACTTGAGCACGTTCTGGAAACTCGCCACCAAACAGAAATGCGCCAAGTTCAAAAAAGAAGAAAAAGAAAAAGTTGTACATTATTTCTCCTACTCATTAGTCACATATTTGCACCTTACCTTTTTCCTTCTCTTTAGTTTTGTGGATAATATTCAGGATTTGATAATAACACAAGTAAATGGCGATATTTCCAAATTCCAAAATTCACTTTCTAATAAATGGCATCTCACATTTTTGCAACCGTAACCATCTCCAACTTGGAGGAAAGCTTGGTTCGTGTGTCTTCTCTGATGCCATCCATGAGCAGATTGTCCTAGTGAAGAAATTGAGGACCAATGAGTAGATTATTTAATTCTCTTGGTCTACGCAATGTTTTCTAGCCCTTGCCAGTTACCTTCATTCATTCAAAGCTGAGAGAAATTGATGTTATTGGATACAGTGCTTAGATGAGCTCCTTCACATAGTCTGATAATCTAAATTTTTAAAATCTCCCCGAAACCATAGGCAAAATTATCACAGCTGCAACGTTAGACTTGCAAAAGTGTAGTAAATTAAATAGTTCCTCTGAAACCCTTGGCAGCCTGTTACTGTCACAGCAATTAGAGTTGAAACATTGTACAAAATTAAATAAATGATAATTAAATAGTCTCCCCGGCATCTTTGGTAACCACCACAGCGACTGTTATTAAATTTAATAACCTTTCTGTTTTCATTGACAACTGGTGGCTGTAGCACAATTAAACTTGGTAGGGTGTATAGATTTAAATAAACTCTCTTATTTCATACCAACCTGTCTCAACTGTTACAGATGCTTTAGGTCAAGTGGTAAGCCTTAAACACAAATAAAATCTTGGTCTTTGATTGGGGTGCAATAATTCCTTTCCATGTAATATATATATATATATATACTCATATTACAATTTACACCTCACGAAAGTTATCATTGTGAGTATAATTTACATTATAGCTTACTATAAAAAAATAAAAATAAATTGATTTAAGCGGCTTTGTCAAGATAGTAATCCTAGCGTGATAGGTAAACTGTATTATTAATTTTTGGACATGGAAAACACGCTGCTTCAAATTTAAATTCTCTTGTATAATGGATATAAATAATCTAGATCACATGATAATGTTAAGTTTTGACTATTATTAGTGTTTAGCTGATGTACTTGAAAATGTAACCAATAAAGAGTAGTCGTCATGGCTAGGGTTGTGTTAAACCTTAGACAGGCCAGCATTGTTTAATATTTTAAAAGCATAGATTATTGGTATTACACAATTATAGCAGTCATCAATCTGATAACCTTTAGAAAGGAAAGGTTTATTTCACCTCCATTGGCATGTTATCTATAAGCTTTGAAAAGCTTCTATAAATTATGAGTAAATAAATGGGTGTAATAAGGAACCTATGAATTGCAAGTGTGTTAGAAAGCTTCTTTAGTTTATGAGATATTTGACAAGTCTGAATTCATAAATAAATAAAGAAATAATTAATGAGCTCTAGTTGGTATTGAACATTCCCTCTTTCAAGTAGTTGATTTATAATTTCTCTTTCAAGTATAAATATTTAGATATAGATTGGGTATTAATTATGTGAGGGATACCTAGATTCTTGTATTGGCAATATTTAGTATTTTTATGGGTAGCTTTGGAGTAATAGATATCTTCCTCTTTTATTTGGAATAAATAGGTACTTATTAAGTTTTAGTCAAGTGGGTGAATTAAAGTAAAATATGAATCGAGTGTTAGAATGTTCTGTAAGATAGTGAGTTAAGTAAAAGTGTAATTTTATTTTAGGTAAATAATTAAAGTGAAAATGGTTATTTCGATAGGTTGCTTAGTAAAATATTATTTAACAAAAGATTCTAACGGAATAAACATTATTGAATTAGGTATTTAATTTTGTTGTAGATAAATGAACTGTGTATTTAGTTAAAGTAAATCGATTTATATGGTAAATTAAGTTTTAGGGTTCACTAAAGGAGATAAGTGATTCTACATTTACATAGTTTCTTTTACTTGAAGGTTAAATGATAAAGTTATTGTTAAGTGAGGATAAATCCCAGGTTCATAGGTTAATTAATTTAAATGATACTGATTAAATGTTAAATGGTTTTAATTACCTTTTTGTTATCTAATGAGTCTATGAATGATAATTATTTGTCAAAACTACTATGTGAAATAATTCATTAGTATCGTCACCTTAGTATTATAATAAAGTTGTAATTATAGAATTGTCATCTTAGTATTACATTTTAAAGTTATAATTAGGATTCGTATTAAACAGTTGATGGAGTTGGTTATCTTATAGATGATATAGTTATTTTAAATATAATTATTTGTAGTAAATACTCTCTTAATTAAATTAAGTGGATATGTTAAAATAAGTGGTAAGAACGTGGAAATAATGCTTAAATTAAAGGAAGGTCTTTATGATTATAATGTGTGAGTAAATGTGTTTTAAACAAAGTGTTTTGATTACTAGTTTAAGTGATATTTAATTGTTTTAAGTTGGTTGTTATTTATGGGATATTTATGGAGATGTCTCAATGGCCTATTCATTGTAAGAGTTTTAAGATAGTGTTCTTCAAGGTTGATGTGTTTGATGGTTTCCTTGTATGGAATTATGTGTGTAAAATGGGAACCCGTATTATTGTTCATGATTATTTTAATTTTGGGAGAGTATGCTTGAGAGTTAGTGTCTTGTGGCTTATAACATCAGATTATATCTCCATTCGCAATATTGTGATATCCTTAAATGTTGGAAATGATTGATCTTTAAAATAATGTTCTTATTAGGTTGCTTTGAGTTACTTCTTATTGAATGAATGGATTTATTATTAGAATGCGTGGTTTTATGGATTCTTTCGATGTGACTTTTCGTGAGTTGATTTTGAGTTGGGAATTTTCTCTCAATTAATGTATGTTGCTATTCGTTGGGAACCCATATGTTTTCTTTTTGTGCTTTACCCTAAGTGGTAAATCGGTTAATGTTATCTTTGTCATGATTGATGGTTCTGCTTGAGTTGTTAATGAGTCAAATTGAAAAGTTCTTTGAATTATGGGTATTCCAAGAGGAGAAAATAGAGGTTTCCCTTGGATTCCCAAATTAGTTCGTATTGAAGTTGTTGGTGTTGTTGAATGGAGTTGTTGATCTTATTTTGATGTATTCTCTCATCATATTTGAATTGAAAATAGTTCTTCAAGGTTTTGCTTTTATTGTTGTCATATTTTCATGGGGAAACCCTAGTGTAACTTTTTGAGAATCTTCCAAAGGCTTGTTTTTATGGTTGGTCAATGTTCTCTCTCTATGTGCCTTGATTTTTGGAATTGAAAAGGGTTGTACATGAATCGTTGAGATTTTGATTATGTATTTATGGCAAGATGGGTGATGCCTTGCATGCTTCTCTATTGTGATCTAATGTACTTGTTATGTTGTACAACCCTTGGATTTGGTTTTTATGTTTTGAGTGTCTAGAGTGAGAGTGGCTCTAAGTGGGTGGTCGGCGCACAAAGGGGCGCCAGGATAGCCCTCGTTAGAGTGAAATTAAAAAGTGATAATTTAAATAATTAACTAGGGGGTGGGTAGAATCACATTAAAAAGATAATTGATGCCTCACCCACCTTTGAGTGCTACTACAGACTAAAGGGGATTGAGAAGGTCGTGGTTGGCATGTTCGTTGCCTTGTCTTCGCGAAGGGTAACTGATCCGCATGAGAAACCCTATGGAGCGGCTCCTTGAGATAGGTAGTCTAGATAACCATAGATGGAGGCGGCTCCTAGCGCTCAGATTGTCTGGATAATTCGTTAGTAGACGGAGGCGGCACCTTGCGATAGTAGTAGTCTGGAGAATCCATGTTAAGCCATGCGATGACACTTTCCTCTAACACTCCTTATTATGTTGCTTCTTTGGAAATCCTCTGGAAGTGGTTCTTTGTCTTGAATTGATGAAACACAATTATTTGAGATGATTTATGGTTTTACCCTATTTTATCTTTGGTGTACTTTGTGGTCTTGTATGATCTCCTTGATATTTGACTTATGACCTTGTACCCTTGTGGTACTGTGATATGATGTTATTAGATTGGTTATTGCAATTTGGAATTGTGTCATGTTTATTAATGCAGTTTATTGGAGGTGTTTCATGATCATCCTTTGGTTATTTGGTTATTGGTCATTGTTTTGATTTATGTGATGAGATTCATGACTCTTGGATGTGATTGATTATGTCATTGTAATTCCTGAGTGTTATGATACTTTTGTATGACGTTGAGTCTAGTGGTTCCCTGTTGGATGTTATTGGTTGAGGTCTCCTTCTTGTTAGCTCCTAGCATGGGGGGTGGGTCTTCAGACTCACATGGTCAGGTGGAACGTGCTAAGCACCCCATTGGGTCCCCAGTCGAGGATCGAGAGGTGTGGATTGGTGCTGTTGCAGCGACTCCAGAGTTGTATTTGTCTTGGAGCCAGTTATGATACTTTGTATTCATCTATTCATTTGTATCATGCTATCTGGTGATGGTTTCACTCATATTTGGAACACTTTTGTATCATTGTACTTCTTAAACATTGTACTGTAATGAATGTTAAACTTGGTGTGGATATTGGCTATGACAGTTGTTATTCAATGCATTATGTTAATCATGCATATGTTGTATTTATGTGCAGATGGCTTCTTATCAATGAATTTTTCATGTATGTGTTATATTTGTTATTGTTTACTTTATATCTTTGGATTTTATTCTTTATTGATGTTGTATTGATCTAGGTCGCATAATGACTCTTCGTGTACCCCAAGGGATGTATGTGTTAATGAATCTATTTAATTGAAATTCATGTTATGACTTAATGTGTATTACATGTATGTTATGTTTATTAAAAAAACAAAAGTGTGCTGTAATTATTGTGTTATTGTCCTTTGGGGTTCACACGGCGGGGCGTTACAACATTGGTATCAGAGCATAGGTTCATACACTGGGCAGTGTGTGCTCACTATGTAACCTTGCGCTTAGACCCGTGCGTCTTGAGTTTCACTTTTCTGTTGTTATTGTTGTGAACCTAAGTTTCTTCTGTTAATCGGTGTTGGGTCAATGGTGTAGGAAACCGATTGAAAGGATAGGACCCACAGTGTAGTGCACAATGCACCAATATCCTTCTTGTCAGGGATGCTCTATGGACCCTTGAGTTTTAGTGTGAAGTGTGTCTTGGTGATGTGTTTTATGTGTGGGATTATATCAAGTGTGTGTGGAATCTGCAATTTTGTTGTACTTGAGTGATGAATTATATTCTTGAATCTGTGAAGGTGTAAAATTTTGCCCTTTTGTTGAAATTGATGTGAGATTTGGTGTTGAATAACGGTTAAAGTGGAGTTCTTTGTGTGAAAATTATGAGTTTTAATGAAAATGTAAGGTTTTGTGGATAATTATTCTATGATTTTAGCAGAGTATGGTATCTTGAGGTTAAGATGCAACTTGAATTGCTGGTACTAATGTGTAATGTTCTATGGTAGCTTTTGGTTTATAGGAAGTTGGCTTCAGAAACATAGTAATGAAGGTAATGCAATGGTAATATGTAGGTATCGATACTTATAATTTCAAGTGGTAATTCATTTTGATATAGTATATGAATTAGGTTTATGGTTAGCATCCTTATGCGAATATTGCTTAACTAATAAGAAGAAGACTGTTTACGAGTTACTAGAATTGTTTTGACTATTATGTGTGGTTTAGTGGGAGGAACAGTGTGGCATCACTCGCTCGCGAGTGCCCTACTATGCTGGGATTTCCTCTCACGATGTATTTGTGATATATATGTATTGTGCACAACATTTGTTTGCATGCAGAATTGTAGGAATTAAGTCTCGATTCCACCTGCATTGTCAGGACTGGGCGAGCATCATAAACACCCAATGGGCTTGACATTGAACATAGGAGCTGACAAGAAAGTTTCCTCAACTTAGTTTGTCCACTTCGTCCTAGAGTTTGGAAAATTAGTTTGGTTGCAACCCTGTTACTATTATCATTTTGGTATCATTTCCTTATTTTGGTTTGTTTAATTTTCATTGCTTACTTGATGATGTCTAATTGATGATTTGACTTGTGGTATTGATGTGCTTATGTTTGTTAATATTATTGTTAGTTTATGGTTTGTGCTTGAGCTCAACTTCCAGGAGTAAGTTGAAGCCTAGGGGGGGAGGATGTAGTGCCCACCCCATTTCGGTCATCGTTGATGTCAAGGAAGTAGTTGTTAGTAATGTCATGATGATGTGGTTATTTTATTATTTAAGTTAATTTTAAGATTATGAGATAACACTAATAATACACTTGGAGTTGATTAATAAAGTTAATTTAATTATAAGGTTACTTGTTTTATTTGGAATTAAATAAATAATTAAATTCAATAATAAACATTAATTTAATTATCTTGGGAGTTAGTTATTGAAAGTAATCGAATTTGATGAGGAAAAGTAATTATCATTTAATGATTAAATTCAATTAATTAATCTAAAAGTAAGAAAATATTAGAGAGGAATAAATATTAAAATTGTATTTAAGATTAAATAATTAAGGTGAAAGTATTTATCAAAATAAATATATTTTATTGTAACTAAAAGAAAGATTAAATTATTAAATATTTATTAAATATTTAGTAGATGATCTATTTGGTTCATCTATTAAAGAATCAATTATAAAATAATAAATAAGGGTTGTGGCGGGCACTTAATCGTAACTGTCGGAAGTTGAACGGTTTTCTCGTTGGGAGTGGAACAGACTCCGTGAAACAAATTATTAAACATTAAAATTTTCTTTTTACCGGACATTGGAGGGAGTTCTCCATATAATCGAATCTGAGACTGGCTTCCCCGACGAGATATTTGGTGGATTTCCTGCGGTGTTGCTAGGAAGATTGCATGGCATCGTCTTAGCCAGGTTCCTTTCTATCTTTGATCTTCCACTCTCTTTTATTATTTCGGTTAGGCACTTTCAGCGGTATATCGCCCTAAATGCTCTGGCAGTTTTCATTAGGCAATGTAAATGCTCTTGATATTGTTTTTTTTAAATTGGAGAAATTATGTATATCTTTTACTCATATCTATTTCAGGCCTTAATAAAACATTAGGTCTTGAGTCTGAATCTTACAAACATCTTGCTCTGGAAACATATAAGTACGGGAATCATTTCATATTCTTGAACATAATAGGAAGTTTAGAGGTTTTAAATAATCTCTCTGATTTCACTATCATTCTGTCTCAACTGCAACGCTTCATCTTAATTGGGAATTTTAAAATAAAATAAAATTGCATAATCTGCTTGTTTCCTCTATCATCTGTCATCTGTCGCAGTTCCAACACTTGAAAATAAAATATCTGTCATAGTATAAATAACTTCCCTGAATCCTCAGCAGCCTTCTCCGCCGCACACTTGAACTCAATAGGAAGTTTTAAGATTTAATTAACCCGTTTGATCCTTCTAGTAATTTATCACAATTGCAGCGATTGAAAATAAAATATTGTCAATGTACTAACATAATAGAGTTTTTATCGTTGACCGTGGTGAAGTTTAATTTCCAAACTTCAAACTTGAGCACGTTCTAGAAACTTGCCACCAAACAGAAATGCGCCAAGTTCAAAAAAGAAGAAAAAGAAAAAGTTGTACATTATTTCTCCTACTCATTAGTCATGTATTTGCACCTCACCTTTTTCCTTCTCTTTAGTTTTGTGGATAATATTCGGGATTTGATAATAATACAAGTAAATGGCGATATTTCCAAATTCCAAAATTCACTTTCTAATAAATGGCATCTCACATTTTTGCAACCGTAACCATCTCCAACTTGGAGGAAAGCTTGGTTCGTGTGTCTTCTCTAATGCCATCCATGAGCAGATTGTCCTAGTGAAGAAATTGAGGACCAATGAGCAGATTATTTAATTCTCTTGGTCTGTGCAATGTTTTCTAGCCCTTGCCAGTTACCTCCGTTCAGTTGAAGCTGAGAGAAATTGATGTTATTGGATACAGTGCTTAGATGAGCTCCTTCACATAGTCTGATAATCTAAATTTTTAAAATCTCCCTGAAACCATAGGCAAAATTATCACAGCTGCAACGTTAGACTTGCAAAAGTGTAGTAAATTAAATAGTTCCTCTGAAACCCTTGGCAGCCTGTTACTGTCACAACAATTAGAGTTGAAACATTTTATAGAATTAAATAAATGATAATTAAATAGTCTCCCTGGCATCTTTGGTAACCACCACAGCGGTAGCTATTAAATTTAATAACCTTTCTGTTTTCATTGACAACCGGTGGCTGTAGCACAATTAAACTTGGTAGGGTGTATAGATTTAAATAAACTCTCTTATTTCATACCAACCTGTCTCAACTGTTGCAGATGCTTTAGGTCAAGTGGTAAGCCTTAAACACAGATAAAATCTTGGTCTTTGATTGGGGTGCAATAATTCCTTTCCTTGTAATATATATATATATATATATATATATATATATATATATATATACTCATATTACAATTTACACCTCACGAAAGTTATCATTGTGAGTATAATTTACATTATAGTTTACTATAAAAAAATAAAAATAAATTGATTTAAGCGGCTTTGTCAAGATAGTAATCCTAGCGTGATAGGTAAACTGTATTATTAATTTTTGGACATGGAAAACACGCTGCTTCAAATTTAAATTCTCTTGTATAATGGATATAAATAATCTAGATCACATGATAATGTTAAGTTTTGACTATTATTAGTGTTTAGCTGATGTACTTGAAAATGTAACCAATAAAGAGTAGTCGTCATGGCTAGGGTTGTGTTAAACCTTAGACAGGCTAGCATTGTTTAATATTTTAAAAGCATAGATTATTGGTATTACACAATTATAGCAGTCATCAATCTGATAACCATTAGAAAGGAAAGGTTTATTTCACCTCCATTGGCATGTTATCTATAAGCTTTGAAAAGCTTCTATAAATTATGAGTAAATAAATGGATGTAATAAGGAACCTATGAATTGCAAGTGTGTTAGAAAGCTTCTTTAGTTTATGAGATATTTGACAAGTCTGAATTCATAAATAAATAAAGAAATAATTAATGAGCTCTAGTTGGTATTGAACATTCCCTCTTTCAAGTAGTTGATTTATAATTTCTCTTTCAAGTATAAATATTTAGATATAGATTGGGTATTAATTATGTGAGGGATACCTAGATTCTTGTATTGGCAATATTTAGTATTTTTATGGGTAGCTTTGGAGTAATAGATATCTTCCTCTTTTATTTGGAATAAATAGGTACTTATTAAGTTTTAGTCAAGTGGATGAATTAAAGTAAAATATGAATCGAGTGTTAGAATGTTCTGTAAGATAGTGAGTTAAGTAAAAGTGTAATTTTATTTTAGGTAAATAATTAAAGTGAAAATGGTTATTTCGATAGGTTGCTTAGTAAAATATTATTTAACAAAAGATTCTAACGGAATAAACGTTATTGAATTAGGTATTTAATTTTGTTGTAGATAAATGAACTGTGTATTTAGTTAAAGTAAATCGATTTATATGGTAAATTAAGTTTTAGGGTTCACTAAAGGAGATAAGTGATTCTACATTTACATAGTTTCTTTTACTTGAAGGTTAAATGATAAAGTTATTGTTAAGTGAGGATAAATCCCAGGTTCATAGGTTAATTAATTTAAATGATACTGATTAAATGTTAAATGGTTTTAATTACCTTTTTGTTATCTAATGAGTCTATGAATGATAATTATTTGTCAAAACTACTATGTGAAATAATTCATTAGTATCGTCACCTTAGTATTATAATAAAGTTGTAATTTATAGAATTGTCATCTTAGTATTACATTTTAAAGTTATAATTAGGATTCGTATTAAACAGTTGATGGAGTTGGTTATCTTATAGATGATATAGTTATTTTAAATATAATTATTTGTAGTAAATACTCTCTTAATTAAATTAAGTGGATATGTTAAAATAAGTGGTAAGAACGTGGAAATAATGCTTAAATTAAAGGAAGGTCTTTATGATTATAATGTGTGAGTAAATGTGTTTTAAACAAAGTGTTTTGATTACTGGTTTAAGTGATATTTAATTGTTTTAAGTTGGTTGTTATTTATGGGATATTTATGGAGATGTCTCAATGGCCTATTCATTGTAAGAGTTTTAAGATAGTGTTCTTCAAGGTTGATGTGTTTGATGGTTTCCTTGTATGGAATTATGTGTGTAAAATGGGAACCCGTATTATTGTTCATGATTGTTTTAATTTTGGGAGAGTATGCTTGAGAGTTAGTGTCTTGTGGCTTATAACATCAGATTATATCTCCATTCGCAATATTGTGATATCCTTAAATGTTGGAAATGATTGATCTTTAAAATAATGTTCTTATTAGGTTGCTTTGAGTTACTTCTTATTGAATGAATGGATTTATTATTAGAATGCGTGGTTTTATGGATTCTTTCGATGTGACTTTTCGTGAGTTGATTTTGAGTTGGGAATTTTCTCTCAATTAATGTATGTTGCTATTCGTTGGGAACCCATATGTTTTCTTTTTGTGCTTTACCCTAAGTGGTAAATTGGTTAATGTTATCTTTGTCATGATTGATGGTTCTGCTTGAGTTGTTAATGAGTCAAATTGAAAAGTTCTTTGAATTATGGGTATTCCAAGAGGAGAAAATAGAGGTTTCCCTTGGATTCCCAAATTAGTTCGTATCGAAGTTGTTGGTGTTGTTGAATGGAGTTGTTGATCTTATTTTGATGTATTCTCTCATCATATTTGAATTGAAAATAGTTCTTCAAGGTTTTGCTTTTATTGTTGTCATATTTTCATGGGGAAACCCTAGTGTAACTTTTTGAGAATCTTCCAAAGGCTTGTTTTTATGGTTGGTCAATGTTCTCTCTCTATGTGCCTTGATTTTTGGAATTGAAAAGGGTTGTACATGAATCGTTGAGATTTTGATTATGTATTTATGGCAAGATGGGTGATGCCTTGCATGCTTCTCTATTGTGATCTAATGTACTTGTTATGTTGTACAACCCTTGGATTTGGTTTTTATGTTTTGAGTGTCTAGAGTGAGAGTGGCTCTAAGTGGGTGGTCGGCGCACAAAGGGGCGCCAGGATAGCCCTCGTTAGAGTGAAATTAAAAAGTGATAATTTAAATAATTAACTAGGGGGTGGGTAGAATCACATTAAAAAGATAATTGATGCCTCACCCACCTTTGAGTGCTACTACAGACTAAAGGGGATTGAGAAGGTCGTGGTTGGCATGTTCGTTGCCTTGTCTTCGCGAAGGGTAACTGATCCGCATGAGAAACCCTATGGAGCGGCTCCTTGAGATAGGTAGTCTAGATAACCATAGATGGAGGCGGCTCCTAGCGCTCAGATTGTCTGGATAATTCGTTAGTAGACGGAGGCGGCACCTTGCGATAGTAGTAGTCTGGAGAATCCATGTTAAGCCATGCGATGACACTTTCCTCTAACACTCCTTATTATGTTGCTTCTTTGGAAATCCTCTGGAAGTGGTTCTTTGTCTTGAATTGATGAAACACAATTATTTGAGATGATTTATGGTTTTACCCTATTTTATCTTTGGTGTACTTTGTGGTCTTGTATGATCTCCTTGATATTTGACTTATGACCTTGTACCCTTGTGGTACTGTGATATGATGTTATTAGATTGGTTATTGCAATTTGGAATTGTGTCATGTTTATTAATGCAGTTTATTGGAGGTGTTTCATGATCATCCTTTGGTTATTTGGTTATTGGTCATTGTTTTGATTTATGTGATGAGATTCATGACTCTTGGATGTGATTGATTATGTCATTGTAATTCCTGAGTGTTATGATACTTTTGTATGACGTTGAGTCTAGTGGTTCCCTGTTGGATGTTCTTGGTTGAGGTCTCCTTCTTGTTAGCTCCTAGCATGGGGGGTGGGTCTTCGGACTCACATGGTCGGGTGGAACGTGCTAAGCACCCCATTGGGTCCCCAGTCGAGGATCGAGAGGTGCGGATTGGTGCTGTTGCAGCGACTCCAGAGTTGTATTTGTCTTGGAGCCAGTTATGATACTTTGTATTCATCTATTCATTTGTATCATGCTATATGGTGATGGTTTCACTCATATTTGGAACACTTTTGTATCACTGTACTTCTTAAACATTGTATTGTAATGAATGTTAAACTTGGTGTGGATATTGGCTATGACAATTGTTATTCAATGTGTTATGTTAATCATGCATATGTTGTATTTATGTGCAGATGGCTTCTTATCAATGAATTTTTCGTGTATGTGTTATATTTGTTATTGTTTACTTTATATCTTTGGATTTTATTCTTTATTGATGTTGTATTGATCTAGGTCGCGTAATGACTCTTCGTGTACCCCAAGGGATGTATGTGTTAATGAATATATTTAATTGAAATTCATGTTATGACTTAATGTGTATTACATGTATGTTATGTTTATTAAAAAAATAAAAAGTGTGTTATAATTTTTGTGTTATTGTTCTTTGGGGTTCGCACGGCGGGGCGTTACAAACAATGCTTGTTGTTGTGCTGCCAATTGGGTTGCTTCTTGCTACTCTTGATATTGCTTTATTGCTTGCTGATATGCTTCCAATTGTGTTGCTTGTCTTTGTGCAAGAAGTTGTGCTTATGCTTGTGCATGATGTGTTTGATATTGGGCATTTTCCTAAGCTTGAGCTTGTGCTTGGGCTTGTGCTTGTGCCACATGTTATTGTAATATAGCTTGTGCTTGAGCAACCTTTTGTGCTTGTAATGCTTGTAATGCTTTCGCAGCATGAATGTCTTCTTCTTGTTGTTGTTGCAATAATGCTTGGGCTTGTTGCACTTGTAGTGCAACTTGGGCTACTTGGGTTGCTTGCACAGCTTGAGTAGCTTGTTGACCATCTAATTGTATGAATTTTTGTTTTTGCACTTGTTGGAATCCCCTTTGAAAAGAAACTTGCAATGTCACATTGTATTGGCTTGATGTGGTGGTGGATTTGGAATGGTGTTTGTGGTGAGTGATGATGTCATGTTGATGTTTTGAGTGTTGGATGGTGGTATTGATGTGGTGGTTAGTCCTTGGGAGGCTATGCTTTGCAATCTTAGGGGGTGTTTAATGTTGTTGCAATTGTTTGTGCATTTGTTGTCTGTTTTTGTGATATCAATGACAAATTTTGAGCGTTTGGCATAATGCTTTGATTGATATCTGGGATGTTGGCTTGGTTGATGGTTGTTATGGGAGGAAGCCCTAAACCAAGAAGTGGTGTGGATGATAATGGAAATGGTGGAAGATGTGGAAATTGTGAGGAGAGGTGTTTGAGGTGTTGGATGAAAAAATGATGATGATGGATCATGATGGAAAGTGAGAGGAACATTTTTATGTAATGGATTTTGGGGTATGTTTTGTTCCAATATGGTTTTTGTCTCCAAGTTTTGATAATTAACAAGGGGGTGTGTTTTGATAGCATTGGAAAATGCATTTCCCTTATTAACATTAGGTTGGGTTGGAGCAAAATATGTCGTGAATTGCGGAATGTTTTTCTTTATGTTTTGACATGGGGGTGTAGATGAGATGGGAATGGTGGATGAGATTGGAGGAAAATGTGTCTCCACTATAGTACTCACATCAAAATTTGAAGGTAATTTGGCCCCATGTTTTGCTAGCTCAAGCATGTATAATGAAGGGTTAAGCCTCATCATGATGTTGATGATTTTATGGTTCTTCGGATTTTGGAGCATTTTTGTCATTTCTTTGTGAGACATTCCAAAGGTAAGATCCTCTCCTTGGTTTTCTTCTTGCGGATTTTGTGATGATGAGATGGTCAAAGGATTGCTTGATTCAGCAGGATTCATTTCTATGTTTGTTTGGCTAAGATTGCTTGAAGTGGGTGTTTCTTTGTTGGCTTCTATGCTCTTCTTGTATTGAGATCTAGTTTGAACCATAAAACAAGGATCAATTTTCAAGAATATGGGAGATGAATCTCTTGATTCTTTGGATTGATCTTTGTTTTATGCCCAAAGTAAAATGTTCTTTAAGATTTCTTGAGGATCGAAAGATCATGATATGATGATGTTTAGGGATGGATGATATAGATGTATTTGGCTTTTGATAAATCTTAAATAAGATACTAGGCTTTCGAGACTTTCAAATATGTTTTAGATTTTGATTTTGATTTGATTTTGGGATTTGGGATTTGTCCTTGATTTTGATTTTGATTGCTTTTGATTTTGAAAAAAAAGATTCTAAGATGTTGGATGATGATCTAAGGGATAGATTTGTTCAAAGGAGGATAATTTGAATATGTGCAGGGAGAAGGATGCATCTACCCACACCTATTCAAACAAAATGATAGCTTCACTAAGCATATGAAGAAGGATTCATCCTCATATACTAAGCTAAAAAATGATGACTTTGACTAAGCATATGCAAAATGATGCATCTACACATACCTAGCCAAAGGTGATTTTGATAAAGTCTTCAAGGATTTACTCTCAATGATTTTGATGATTTTGATTTTTCCAAAAATCCTAGCATTAAGGATGATTTTCAAGATTTTCCAAAAGGTGATGGTGAGATGAATTTGTTTTAATGTTTTGAAGGATGGATGAAAAGGATTTTGATTTGCTTTGATCCTAAGATGAACCTAAAAAAACACCTTTTTTTCCTAGACCTAGGTATTGAAGAGCATACAATGCTTCTATAGACGTTTGTAACCAAAGAATGATCCAATTTGAACATACATTTTTGGATTTTGAACCAAGGATTTCTTTGAGAATCGTGAGTCTTCAACACACATGAAAGTTCATTTTTCTTAGCTTTGCTTAATGGCTTTATTTTACCAAAAACACTTTCTTTGATTAAGTTTTCAAACTAAGATGTCCAATGTCTTAATTTGCTCAAACCCCACAAGATATGTTATGTGGAAATTTGATGAACTTAAGGCAAGGGTTTTCCTATTGTTTACTTTAGTAGACAAATCAAGAAGTAATCCAATGTTTAGAAACCTCTAAGGATGTAAATCCTAAGGGCAAGAAATAACATATGGATTGAGTCAATTACATTTGTCTCTAAAAGGGTTTAAAATTTGGATAATGATGTTAAGTGTTTGTTCTCAAGATGTTTTCTATCAAGCAATGCATTTTGTAACCCAAGAATAAGTACAATCCTATGGATGTGTAAGACAATATTTATTGGATTCTCACTTGGACAAGTCCAGGTATGCTTATCTCTAGCGAATGGTTAGATGCTTGACCCCACTGGCTCCCCTCCATGGCTCATTAATGTCAATTAGGGCAGCCAAGCATGAACACCCATGAAACTCCTATGGCATGCTTTCCATTTCTACTAAAAGACCATAAAAGTGTGGGGTGGCTTCAAAACAACCGTTCTTGCACCAACAAATAGATTAAAGGATTTTGGATAATTCTAGCACATGGGTTTTAATAAGGACTTTCCATTCGTGGAGATTGACCCATACGACAAGAGTCCCCTTTCGGATCCATCTTGTTGGAATCAACCACGTGATATTGACATTTACTCCAATACCCACATTTATATCCTGGTTGGAAATACTCTTGGCTTTAGAGTGTTACCGGTTGAGTCATTCCCTTGGGTGAGTACTTTTTCCCCAAGGCAGGCCCTCTAGGATAAATAAAAGCGAATAAAGAATAATATTCATAACACAATCGATCTTTGTTGGCAACAAAGAGAGAATATATGCAATAATTCCCCCACTCACACTCACACAAGATGTTCAATTTTAAACCCAAATCAAAGTGTGGAGGTGATTGCTTTGTCTCACCCTAAAGTCATGAAAAAGGCCTTTTGATTCTCAAGATCGCTATAAAGCACGAGAGAAGCACATACGTCCCTTTTCAATGCCTTTAGCTTAAGTAAGTCTTCATGAAAAAAAAAGTTACACTTGTTCTTTTTAAATCCACAAATCAAAATGTGAGTTCCTTTTACAACACCAAATGAAAAATGAGAGACATTTTGTTCAATTGTTAACCAAAAACAAACTTTAGTAAGTTGTGATCCTAAAGTTTGTTTTATCCTTTGCAAGAAATTTTTGAAAAGGTTCTTTTTAAACCCAAACAAAATTAGTGTCCTAAGAAAGAAAAGATAACAATTTCTTTAAGAAGTGTTAAGCAAACACTAAAGTGTTTAAAAACACTTTGATTTCATAAGATATCCTTGTCATTCTTCTCCTTTATTTGTTTTCGATTTCCAACCTACATGTGAGAAAAACCAGTTAGATTCTGAAAAATATAGAGATTAAAAACTAGAAAACAGAATATAAATTGATCATTAGTCAAAAAGCACGTGCTAAAATTTAATTTCCACATTTTACTCCCTCCCAGCTATGCAACTCATGACTACATCATAGTTTGATTTCCAAACAATGCCCTTATAGCACCGCTTACCAGTCAGCGTCACTTTGTGTCGGGAAAAAGAGCTCAACTACATCACAGTTTTTGCCCAGTGTCGTAGTTTGGTTTTTTCAAAATTTCTTGTGAGTCAAACAGTCAAGCGACGAAGTTAGAAATTCAAATATTTAGGGGAGAAGAGTCTATTGTCATGGTTTGAATTTCAAGCGGCACCATATAACGACACTGAAGGGTTAGTGGTGCCAAAACAGAGATGCTGAGCTCTCAACATTGGAATTTTCTATGTATAAGCAAAAACACAAAAAATTTAAGAAAAGATGATAAAGAATGATATCCTTCCCTCCTTCTAGTGTCAAATGTGCAAACCCCAATCCTAATACCTACAAAACAAAGAGAATAAACACATTAGTTAACCAATTGCAAGTATGAACAAGGATTCCCCATGAAATCCATTTACAACACTTAAATTAGGAAGAAAACAGTGAAGAACACAATGGAAATGAAAAAATAAATATTGAATCCTAATTAGAATAGAAAACACATAATCCCATGGGGAATTGGTGCCAATTTGATATGAAAATTCGCCCTTTCCCAATTCCTAAGATGCAATCTTGATATGTTGATGATGATTGATCCACTTTGATGGTGAAGGATGAGATCTCCAAGCCAAAATCTACAAAAACCTAGCTAAGAACTCAATGGTGATGGATGAAAATGGCTAAACATTTTAGCATAATAACTTTGCATAATTTGTGGATGATCAACTGAGGATATGGGATCTTTATTTATAGAATGCCAAGATGGATGAATGTCCAAATTTGAGCAATGTGGGACTAACATTCATCCAATGGAAAGATGCCACTTGTCAAACTATGAGTGGATGGAGGATGCACAAGATTTGGGGATTGTGCCAATAAATGCATATTTTTGAGTTTCAAATTTGTTGAAATGACTTGCAAGAGGGAAGGGAAATTACAATAAATTCCACTTGGCTCAAGATAAAGGACATGTAAGATGAAGTTATTTCCTTGTTGGATGTACATGTTGACTTGGAATTTTGAATTCAAATTTGGAGAATATTCCAAAAGATTCCTTGTGAGGAAAATAGAGATTTAATAAATCAATTAAATCTATTTTCATGTGCAACTTGCAAAATCTAGAGGATGGGACATGATTTAGAATTAAATTAATCAAGGTTTAATTAATTTAATAGGAGATTAGATGATGTGACCTATTTGACTCAAATTGATGGATTTATTTAAATCAAATAAGAGATGAATATGGTAAGAGATTAATTAAATAAGGATTTTGATTTATTTAATTAAAAGAGATGGTGTTAGATTAAATCAAATAAGGTTTCAATTTATTTAATTTAATGGATAGACTTTAGAGATTTAATCAAATAAAATTATTTATTTAATTAAATAGGGATAATTAGATCAGATGGATTGATTTAATTAACAAAAGAGATGAATTGATTAGATAAAATGATTTATTTAATTAAGAGAGAGAAATTGATGAGTTTAATTAGATAAGGAGATTTGATTAAATAGTTAGACTAAGGGATGATTCAGGATGAAATGATGTTAGTAGTCAAGATTAGATACACAATGTTAATTAGTATATTTTACGTGTCTACACCTCCTATACAACTTTAGAATTGAACTAATTTCCTCTTGACAATAGTAAATATGCCAGCCATAAAAGAATCATAAAACAGCTAAATCAACTCAAAATCCAAATCCATAAAATACCCATTTCAGATTTGGCCCTCGACTACTCAACAATACTAGCAGAATTGACCAAAAATGATTTAGAAATTCACAAAATGTGAAACAACAGATGACTCCCATAAAAAACCCTCTTTTCACCATACTCAATTACAACCAAATAACAAAATAAGAAACCCAGCAACCAAATCTTTTTCTAGATTATTAAAAAAAATATATTAAAACCTTAATTAATTTAACCCTTTTCAAATTCCTATAAATCTAAAATCCTATTCTTCCATTGGTTGGTTATAGGGAGAAACAAGGGTATTTGCAGCCATGGAGTAGCTTGATAACATTATCGTGTTTCAACCATATCTAAAAAACTACGATCTCAATTTTTTAGATTTTTGGATAGAGTTTAAAATACAACAAGATAAAGAAACCCCTTAAATATCTCACCAACCCAATTCGTAAAAATAGATTTATGGGTGACACAATCAGACCATTTATTGGTAGAGAATAGAAGACAATAAACATGTATTGGTTTTTATTCTGGAATAAATAAATGTTTTATTCAAGGTATGTGCAGGTTCATGATGGGTCAAAAAGTGGTGATATGATGGGTATGTGTAGGGTATGTGGCTTGTGACTTTTTTTAACCCAAAATTGATGAAACAAAAAGGGTTTTTAAAGGAGATTCTCAGCTTTCCACCAATATAAATTATGCTTTACTTTGAATTTTATAAATAATTATTATTCATTTTCTATTTGAATTACAACTAAATTCCTGATTGATAGGTTGATTGAAAAATATCTATAGGTTTCAAACAATATCACATTTTTTGAATTTGAAACATGTTCCACATTCTATGCTTTGCATACTATAAGATTTAAAAAAAATGAATTTCATGAAGTTTTGACCAAGTTAAGGTGGTTAGACATATGAGTTTTTATATTTTTTAAAAGTTGTAATTAAAAATTTATAATTAATTATTTACTTGGAAAAAAATTACCAAAACATATGCATCACATTGGGACATGAGTCCTCTATTTATACATACAATCTTATAAAAAATATTATCATTTTATTGTAGTTAGGGTGGTTAAACAGACACCTACTTCTTATTTTTTCCCTAAATTTAAGTACTACTACATTGAAATTTCAAAATTTCACCAAATAGATTTAAAAAAAAGAAAAACCTAGCAGTTTAGAAACTACATTCAATTTTCTACATATTCTAATCTTACATATTTTTGAAATAATATAGATAACTTATTCAAATTTTTACATCAAGTTGCATAACTCTATTTTTTTTGAATTTTTTGACACTTAAGGGCCTATTTTTTCCATGATGATCTTGCACATACCCTTCACTCTCAGAATAAAACTATCTAACATTTATTTTTAAAAAGAAGAGAGAGATAAATCAATCAAATTATTTGTACATTCAAAAATAAAATCTAAACAAAAGATCCCAAAATCCAACCTGGATCCAACACTTGGCATGGACAGGAATTCAATGTCGAGCTCCGAAAATTTCAACTTTTGACTCCCCAATCTAGAATTCTCCCAAAACCACAATTCCCCAGCAAAATCAATTCCCTTCAAATCATAATTAAATTCCAAACCACTCTCCTCCAAATTTCCATTCAAAACCACTCCAAATTTTCCATAAACCTTAGAAAAATTACTTCAATACCATGTGAAATCTCTCAATTCTCAAATCTCTCAATTCTCAAATCCCCCAAAAATCTCTTCAAATCCTTTAAATTTCATGCACAAAAAAGTAAAAGTCTCATTTCCTAATTTTTCCCATAAATAAAACTAATTAAATTCAAAAAAGAAAGAAAAAGAAAAAAGAAAGTAACTTTCTTTCTTTTCCCCCAAAAGGCTTCCCAAAATAAAACAAGGAAATAAAATCCTCTCATAAAATAAAATACTAAAATATTAAATTAAATCACCTACCCTCATCCCACTAATGAAAGAATTAAAATAAAATAAATAATCAAATTAACTCATTTGTTTAGGGTTTCCCACCAAATAAATTCAAAATATTATAAAAGATAAAAGAATCTTTTTAAAAATAGCCACTCCACCAAAATAGTAAATCAAGAAATATAACATATGCTTACATATTAACATTTAAACATTTGCTAATAAACATATTAATATTTAATAAATAACATTAGAATATGTTAATATTTATAATCTTATTTTCATAAAACATAATACACATATAATCATAATAATATTAATAACCAAGATTCACTCACCAAAGAATAACCGTAACACTATATATACATATATATAATAACATTAAATCACACTTTAACACCCACATGACAACTATAACTATCAACAACATAACTAATCTAGATTCTAACTTCACTTAAATAGGTCATAATCAAAGACCAATCATAAAACACAACATAACTTCTTACTGAAAGGATACATTCACATCAAAACATAAATAACGAGAATGACCACAACAGTGACTAACCCAACTTACCAAAGGACTTAGCACCATTAGAATTGAATCCACACTCAAAGCTAGACATTGGAGTCACACAATCACATAACCCAATAGAAACATTCACACGTGTGCAACACTCCAATGATAGGTAAAGGAGATCAGGCATTATCTTCTAACAACCCAAAAAGGTGGTCACACACTGAATCAGTTGTCCCTAATTGGGGACAATGGCTATGGTTAGGGTATAACTTGGGCCTAGATGTTATATCCTCAACCACCATTGGGATTAGAGGCACGCTTAGACCTACTAATTGAGGTGGAGACATAGCCTATTATCTGTTCACTCAAACATACAAATTAGAGCACATGTGCATAATAACTGAAGCACTAGGAAATGAAGTCTAGCAATTGTATCTCATTCCCGTATGTCCCCCATACATCCAATGGTATGATGTCACCCTTTCCACTTATCCTAACAAACATACTACTGGATCACTTAACTATCCAAGTAAATCTCTACATAATAATAACAACATAATAATATGCATCATACTCACAAAATTACTAATAGAAGCTCACGTTCCATCTGCAACTGCAACACTTGAACACAAGTCACTACCTCTTCATGATAATAAATATAATCATAATCAAAATCATAATATCATATCATCCTAATAATAATATGTCAAAATCATGTGAAAATCCTAAAGATAACCAAAACACTTCCATAGCACAAATATGCCCATAGCTTGCATCCTAATAATGGTCATGTTAGGACACACACACACACATCATAATAAACATATCCTTAAACATATATAATAAGTCCTATCCTAACCTTCTCACATAGTCCATAAATTTAGAATATACAACATCAACTACCTAACATCATTAGCACATACCTTTAAATATCCATATT
>VDFB02162614.1:0-12617 GCA_007258455.2 Sequoia sempervirens
TTAGATTAGGTAGAATTTGCTTTGAAAGTTGGTTAATTGAATGAGAGATTGATTGTATTGATTCAATGGTGAAGTGTAGCTCATACTTTCTTCGAATGGATGATTTGCATTCGATGCGTAAAGTTAGCCTGAGCTCTTAATTGTGGAAACTTAACTTAAGCCTCATTCGAGGTTTGAAAATTATTCTCACAACCCTTGAAGATTGCACCCATTTTGCGTATGTTGTCCTGCAGGAGGCGAAACAAAGTGTGGTTTATTCCCTTCACCGAATCCTTATTGTCTCTTGAGTTCTTAGGCATAGACTAGATTCTCCTAAACCCTATTCTTTTTGCCATTTTTTTGAGATTCATTGAAAGTCCTGATCGAGAGCCTTTAATGATAAATTCCCTAAGTCCTCAACTTGTGAAGATTTTCTTACGTAAGTCCCCTTGTTTATTACCAGCATATCACAACGGCCATTGAGCTTATCCACACGTCGAGACCCGACAAAAGAAACCTTGGAATCGCCGTATGATCTTCTCGCAATCTTAGCATACGCGGTGGTTTTTCAAGAGAGGATAGAGTGTCTTTGGACATTTTATTCTGTGTGTTCGGTGGATGATAAAACGTACACCAACAGGTAGTAAGATTAATGTAATTACATATTTATATGCATTTATTGGTTAGCACAAATCTAGTCTTGTGTGGAGTTACCATTATTTCATAAGCTTGTTCTAATATCCGCTAGCATGCTACTTCATGCATCAATATGATACATTAAACAATACTATTTGTCAATTTAGGCATAGTCTTAAATACTCTCTTATGCACAAAGCATAACAAGCATAGATACTAATGCATAATTGATCTGTAATTAGAGTTTACAAAATTAACTTGTAAATTGATTCGAATTACAGTTTTTCCCGATCCAAGAAGTATTGTGTGATTATGCCTCTTAACCGTTGAAAATGTAAAACTAGTTCAATAAACTTTACAGAACTCGAAAAGATTATCTAACTACTATAATGTTGTAATTATAAATCAAATTTTGAATTGAAAAATGAAAAGAAATGGAGAGAATGATAGATAGAAGATAGAAGAATAAGATAGATCAAAAAACGCAGGTTGATAACAGAGTTTGTCCAATCAAGACTACGTCTTTGGGTCCGCTTCTCAAGTAGGACCGCTTTATTAATGTTGCCAAGCAATCGAATTGCCTTGTTACAATATCCAAGCTCCAAAACCTACATAAAATTTCTCACAATCTCCTCTCAACACTTGAAGACACTCAAAAGGCCTTCGTGCTTACAATATTCTCCTCCAAAGAATTATTTCTCCAAAATGAACTTCACTAATTCTCCCTGTTATAATTTTCTCAAAGAAAATTCTACCTTCTTTAAAAGAAAATAAGACCCCTTTTATACAAATTTATTTACTAATATGGCTTTAACCATATTATTTTGCAAATATTGCATATCTCCTGTTTACAAGTAAAAATTTCAACCAATTCCCCTTAATTACATAAAAATCTCCAAAATATTTTAGAATCCATTCAAGTAATCCTAACCCCTTTTTAGAAATAATGGCTCTTATAATTTGAGCCTTATAAGATAATCCTTGAAATATTCTAAACCCCCCTTTTAAATCATAAAAATATATAACCAATTATTTTAAGCTCCTTAAAATATCATAATTCGTTGAAATATGACAAAGGTGGTTAAAGGGGTTAATTTGTTGAAATATAAGTTTATGGGTTTTAATTTTCTCCTTGTTTTATGGGGAAGGCAAGAGGATTTTAAGGGATAAAATCCCACCAAATCCTCTCTTTTTTAAATTTGTTTTTTTAAACCATACGTGTTTTTTTCTTTAATAATTATGGTTTAATATATATTTATGCCAACTCACCACTCTTGCCACATCATCATGCTGATTATACATTTGCTGACATCATCAATTGACCAGAGTCAAACTTTTGACCAGCCGTAACTTTCACATACAAGCTCTCTTTTTGAAATCGAATATAGTTTCGGAATCAGCACGACGAGCACTACAACTTGGCATCATTTTTGTTTCATTTTGAGACAATCAATTTTTTTGCCTTTTTGAATACCCGATTTGCCTATTTGACCAAACCTTTAACTAAGCACAACTTTTGAATACAAACTCCTTTTGAGCCCGTTCAAGTTGCCTCAAGATCATGTCAGTGAGCTCTACGCATTGATGCTGCTTTGGATGAATTCTGAGACTATGAAATTTTGAGGTATTCTGGATCCACTTGGATCATTCCTCCCCATTGAGAAGCTTTTGGACCTCCAAAAGGTCTATTTTATGTACAATTTGAGCTAGGGCAATGTCGCCCCACTTGCCCAGTATCATCTGTCCTTCTTGCTGAAATTTTGAACATGTGACCCATCACAAACATAAAGAAATATGAGATAGCTTTGTTGATACCATCAACTGCATGTTCATCAATATTCACTGTCACATTCATCATCCACATAGAAATAACAAGTAACAGTATTGAATACACTGATGTGAAGGAAATAGTATCAACATTTTGGATCTCCTGAATAGAAACATTATTAGAAAATGAAACATTCAAACCCTATTTTACCACCTCTAGCTGAAGGGCTAACTTTGCTTGCAACTAATCCTCACACTATGATGTTTGTGACACCTTATCATGATCTGAATCTTCATGCTTAGTATCACTAGTTGTTACAGACATAAGGGTTAAAGCATTGCTTGCATTTACAATCATCTTCATATGCCCTGTGTTTACAACAGATCTATCATCCTTCATGTGATGGGATTTTACAATATATTCAATTCCATCTTTAAAAAAATGATACTTGTTATGTTCCTTGTAGAAATGGCCTTTCTATCATACAAGTAAGGACTACCTAGACCCATCCCACAAATGTTAAGCAGAATTACATCTAACTCTAGCTCATCTACGAACTTGGATGTGATTGCAAACAGGAGTTTACACTATTGTGATACATGTAACCAAGCATTATCATTCACCCAACCCAATGGATATGGCTTAGGATGAGGTGTTGTTTTTAATCCCAATTGCTTAACAACTTGTTCAGAGATTAAATTCACTTGTGATCCACTATCTATGAGTGTGACAATCTTGGTATGCTTAACAATAGCCCTTATATTAAACAATTCATTCCTTTTACTTTCAATAGGTACTTCATTACAGCTTAGAGAAGAAGCATAAGTACTAACAACAGGAGTATTACCTTTGATACCCACAACTGAAATCTTGGTTTCATCATCAGAACCTAATCTGAGGTCTTGCACGATAGCTGCAGTCTTCTGCTTACCCTTTCGATCCTTGAACATCTTCGGTTTCTAATCAAGATGCAATTTCCAATACTTTGCATCTTCGTGCCCTTCCTTTTTGCATTGTGAGCAATAAGATTTTTCGTCCTCTCTCTTTGCAGTAGCTATTCATTGTGATTTATCTTTCCCTTTCTTGCTTCCTTTCTACTTACTGGATTCCATCAGCAGATTGCCATGGCTATTCCTTGAGCTTGTTTCCAAATGGATAGTTTGCATACTAACTTCATCAATGTTAGTTGGATTAAACATAAGTATGGTATGTTTCAAATTCTCACATAATCCACCTATGTACTTTAACAAAGTTTCTTGTGTGTACAATGGAATGCCCAAAATTAAAGCCTTCTTCCTAAACTCCTGTGTATATTCTTGCACACTTTGTCATTTTTCTTGCTTTAATGATTGCCAATTCATTACTGCTTTTTGCATATGTCCTAATGGATAGAACTATTTCTTTAATGCAGATATAAACTCAAACCAAGAAGAAATGATTTTTCCATAATGACTTAGATCCCCCTGTGTTCTACTCTCCCACCAAATTAAAGTTGTGCCTCCTAGGCGAAGAGTAGCTAATTGGATTTTTTGAGAATCCTCAGTAAACTTCTGAATTCTACAATAAACTTCAATTTGCTTAATCCAATTATCTTGTTTATCTGCATCTAGTTCTCCATTATAGACTGGAAAATCAAATTTAACATCTAGTTTTAACAAAGGTGCATTAGCTTGCACAAGCTGTTTCTTTTTAGAAGCATTAGACGAAGAAGAAGAGGATGAAGAAGATGAAGAGGACGGGGATGGAGGTTCAGGAGGGTCACCACCACCTTCTACTCCTTTACCTTTGTCTTCTTGCAATGAGGATTTAGCTTCCTCCTTCTTTCTAGCCTTATGTTCCTTTTTCCTCAGTCGTTCTTGTCTCTCTTGAAAAAGAACTTCCACCATTGACTTCATTTCTAGGAAAACTTTTTGAAATCCCCTCTCATCAAGTTCTGGAACTTCATGTTCAGTTACCATCTCTGACATCTTCGATGGAGAGGTCCTTCATTTTCCGATCTTAGGATTGATCTCGGTAAGTGCACCTTCTCCTTGCTTCAATTTCAACCTAGTTAGCATTCACTTATGCGATTTCCTACAAAATGAGCTCTGATACCAATTTGATCTGTAATTAGAGTTTACAAAATTAACTTGTAAATTGATTCGAATTATATTTTTTCCTGATGCAGGCAATATTGCATGATTATGCTTTTAACCCTTGAAAATGTAAAACTAGTTCAATAAACTTTACAGAACTCGAAAAGATTATCTAACTACTATAATTAGAAATCAAATTTTGAATTGAAAAATGAAAAGAAATGGAGAGAATGATAGAAGATAGAAGAACAGAACAGGCAAGTTGATAACAGAGTTCATCCAATCAAAACTACGTCTCCAAGTCCGCTTCTCAAGTAGGACCGCTTTATTAATGTTGCCAAGCAATCGAATTGCCTTGTTACAATATCCAAACTCCAAAACCTACATAAAATTTCTCACAATCTCCTCTCAACACTTGAAGACACTCAAAAGGCCTTCGTGCTTACAATATTCTCCTCCAAAGAATTATTTCTCCAAAATGAACTTCACTAATTCTCCCTGTTATAATTTTTGCCAAGAAAATTCTACCTGTTTTACAAGAAAATAAGACCCCTTTTATACAAATTTATTTGCTAATATGGCTTTAACCATATTATTTTGCAAATATTGCATTTCTCCCGTTTACAAGTAAAAATTCCAACCAATTCCCCTTAATTACATAAAAATCTCCAAAATATTTCAAAATCCATTCAAGTAATCCTAACCCCTTTTTAGAAATAATGGCTCTTATAATTTGAGCTTTACAAGATAATCCTTGAAATATTCTAAACCCCCCTTTTAAATCATAAAAATATGTAACCAATTATTTTAAGCTCCTTAAAATATCATAATTCGTTGAAATATGAGAAAGATGGTTAAAGGGGTTAATTTGTTGAAATATAAGTTTACGGGTTTTATTTTTCTCCTTGTTCTATGGGGAAGGCAAGAGGATTTTAAGGGATAAAATCCCACCAAATCCTCTGTCTTTTTTAAATTTGATTTTTTAAACCATACATGTTTTTTTCTTTAATAATTATGGTTTAATATATATTTATGCCAACTCACCACTTTTGCCACATCATCATGCTGATTGTACATTTGTTGACATCATTAGTTGATCAGAGTCAAACTTTTGACCAGCCGTAACTTTCACATACGAGCTCCGTTTTTGAAATCGAATATAGTTCCGGAATCAACACGATGAGCACTACAAATTGGCATCATTTTTGTTTCATTTTGAGACAATCAATTTTTTTGTCTTTTTGAATGCCTGATTTGCTTGTTTGACCAAACCTTTGACTGAGCACAACTTTTGAATACAAACTCCTTTTGAGCCCCGTTCAAGTTGCCTCAGGATTGTGTCAATGAGCTCTACGCATTGATGCTGCTTTGGATGAATTCTGAGACTGAAATTTTGAGGTATTCTGGATCCACCTGGATTAATAATAATTAATAATGTCTAGAGATAACTCTGAGTGTTTGAAACTGTTTGAAAACTTGCTCAGGAGGAAGGGCCTATGAAAGTGGTGCCTAGAGACCCCGCTTAAGATCCGCCTATTCCCAATGCAAGGAGGGGCCATGGATGAGTGGAGAGTCCACTTAAGATCCTCCCTGTTGAAAGGCAAGGATAGGCCATGGATGGGTGGAGATCCCACTCAAGTCCGCCCGGACCAAAGAAGGTAAGGGCCATGGAGGGTTGGTAGGCCTAGACCACTATAAGCTCCGCTGGCTTCCTCCAGTAGGCGAAGTGTTTTCTTAGTACATAATAGTTACATTTGTGATCAATCAATGAATATGATGCCATGATGTTAATGCTAACAGTATATGTGTGTGTGTGTTGGATTGTTGTTCATATGGTGAATGCAAGTTCCCATCCAGAATTAGTTCATTAGAGAAGACATTTATTTGAGAAGGTGAAACCCTAACCCTAATTGGAAAACAATAAGCAAAGTATAGGGAAATTAGGACAGGGGACATTACAGAATTCCCAAGCAAACCAATGTGGTATTTGAAGACGAAAAGACAAGAAATTGATTCATCATCTCTAAGGTACTTAAGTTGTTGGGGACCAAAGCCTCCTAATTGGGGAGGTGTGAGTGGAAAAGGATCATTAGTGTTAGTAAAGTTCACCTAAGACATTAACGTCCATTCACTAACTAATTAAATTTTGGGGGGCTAAAAGCCTCCTAACTAGGGAGGTCTGATAAAAAATGGAACATGAAAGTTAGTAAAAGTTGGCTAATTAAGCCACTAACCTCAATTTACCAGCTAAATTGACAAGTGTGCAACTTGAAGACACTCTTGGCAGCCTTATTGTTGTACCCAAAACCAAAATTTTTGCTTCACTAAGGCATTTTGCTTAATTGAGTCTTAATCTTGTTAAAGTGTTGTCAAATGGTCGTTTTTGGGGTTTTTAAATATGGAGTTGGTGTCAGTACTATGTCAGTATGTTACCGAAGAGATTTTAGGAAAATGAAAATCTGAACGAAAAACGTCAAAATTTTCTATCTCTGAAGAAGGGAGCACATTCTGAAATAGGCGCCCTATCTTTTAGGGGCTCAGATCCTGTTTTTAAGGTTTGTTACCTCAGCGAACCTTGTTATTAAGAGGCATCCACGTCGGCCAGCGATGAGCTATCAAGCCTGTCAAACGGACCTGTTTTGAGCAAGTTACGGAAGATACAGTGCAGATCAAGGCGAAAGCAAGAATTGGCTAACACTGGAGAAAAGCGCAGCTTTTCAGAAAGGCGCCCATCTTTTTGAGGTGCCAAATGTAGGTTTTTGGCTGAATGCCATCCAAGATGTTTATCTCACATTTGTTCGAGCTTCGCGACGCATCCGTCAGTGGGTGAATCTGAGTTGCTGAAGTGCTTGAACCTGAGGTCAAACGTTGGGTCAAATCTTAGTCAAACTATCAGAAGAAAGAGCAAAAGAGCACATTTTGAGAAAAGCGCCCAAGCTTTTCAGGCCTTCAATGCTTTCTTTCTGATGATTTAAGATGCCTAATGTGTCCGTGTTACGTTCAGCTTTCCGTTGCCTGTCTCCGTCAGATCAGAAGATGTCTCGTCAGCTTGCAGTGGAAGTTTTTATATTATTTTTGTCGTTTCGAAATGGCTAAGTCACGGAATCAAAAGAACAGCTTTGAAAGAGGCGGCTCTTGTTTTCACCTCTCGGATGATGTTTTACGGGGAAATGTCTTCTGCGGCCATCGTCTTGAAACGAGCTTAGCAGCGGTGAACACGAGTTCGGTCACGAAGAAGTTGATAAAGCGAAGTTATGAAGGATTTTGTTTTTCCTTCGTTCAATCTGAAGTTGAAATTTATTCGTCGGGGAAAAAGTGCGGCGAAAAAGCGCTTGGATTTTGAAACCGGATGTCGGTTTATAGCGTCGCGATATCAAAGATATCGGCTGATCAGGTACACCAGCCTCGCAATACACTGTCGGCCAATATCGGAGAAATCGATCAATTGATGTCGGGGATGAAGCGAGAATCCGTGAGGTTTTAGCCTAATTTTCATGAAATTTGGCTAAGTCTGGGAACCAGCTCAAGTTCAAATTTGAATTTTTAAATTATGAGTTGAATGGGCATGGCGGAGTTACATTGGGGTTAGTGAGCGATTTAAGGTTGTCATCTTCAGTTCGTTTATTGGCATGTGGAGTGATTTTTCAGTTTGCATGTCGAGTTAACTAGTTTGCATGTTCAGTTAACTACCTTGCATGTTGAGTTAACTTGATTGCATGTTAAGTTTAACTGAAGTTTATTACTGAATGTCAACTGAAATTTACATGCATGGCGAATTTGGTCAAGATTGTGAAGATGGCGCTTCATTGCATGTTAACTGAAGTCATGGAAAGGGACGCCATATTTTGATGAAGCATTATTTTGTGAAGCATGAAGCATAAGATTTGTGAAGTATGGCGAATTTGCATGTCAACTTGAGTTTCAAAAGGGTCGCCATATTTAAGGTTGAAAAGTGAAGCATTTTTGTGTGAAGCTATGCACTTTTTAAGGAAGGCAACTTTAGTTCAAAAGGGTTGCTATTTTTAGATTTTAATTGATTAAAGCATGTGAAGTTGGCGCACTTGTTGAAGGCCAAACTGAACTTCCAAAAGGGTCGCTATTTTTAGCTTATTCTTTGCATGAAGATGGCGAACTCTTATCTTATTCTTGTTGTTAACTGAAGCTATCTAAAGGGTACGCTTTAGGTCAAATTGATGAATCTAAAGCAAATTTGAAGATGGCGAACTTAAGACAAGTCTTAACTGAAGCTAAAATCGCATGATGAGTTCAACTGAAGTGTTGAAAGGGCAAACCCTAAAGCACGTCCACCTTTTGAGCTTGTTTGAGTTCTAGTTAACTATTATGAGGTCCAATGAGAAGCCAAGCGCCATTTTTAATGCATGCTTGCTTTAGTACGAATTTCTATGATGAAATTCTATATTTTCAAGAGTGGCGTCCATTATTGCATCATCTTTTGCTCTGAAAGCTTGTATTTTCTTGAGCAACCAGCAAGCTTAAGGTGATTCAGGTGTCCGTTTTCAGCGTTCTTCGAAGCTACGAGCTCAGATTCTTCAGAGGAAGTCAATTCTAGACTTCGTTTCCACTTTGCATGCAGGTTTTATAAAGATTCGAAGAAGAGATTTGCAGATTTTTCAGAAGCAGACAAGCAAAACTTTCTATCTTCTGTCTTATTTCTTCTATTTTTCACCTTAGGTACTTTCTTCGCATGCCAGAGTAATTCAACATATTTTCAGAGTCTGTTCATCTGGGTTCTTATATTTCAGCATTTGCAACAAGACCCACTTCTTAGATTTTTTCGAGAAAATCGCCCCGTAGCCTTCATTCTGAAGCTCTGAGCCTTTTTCCGAGAATTTCTTTGCATGTGGGCTTGAATCACATTTTTTCGAGAATCCAGCTATCTGGGTTTGTTCAGAATTCAGTTGTGCACAAAACCCATGTTCGAATTTCTTGAAAATTTCTCTATTGAAGCTATTTTAGCCTTGTTGAGTTTTTGAAGGATTCTTCAAACATATTAGGCTTTCACAGGTCAAAGTCACCATTTTCCAAATGCGGTTCAATCTCATTGTTCTGAGGAGAAATCGGTCCTTGCATAATTTCGCAAGACTTGGATCACGGACCTAAACCGTGTTTATCCGATGGTCAATATTTGGCGGTTTAGAAAGGTGTTAGCGGCAATTGATGAGAATCTTGAGCGTTAGGGTTCTTGGCGGCATCCATTCCTGTTTCTATCTTCGATCTTGAGTTCGTACTTGCTTGCATTAAGCATTATGACTCGTCTTCACGACAGATTAGATCGGTTGATGGAAGAGTGGTTTGCAGTCTCAAGCCGAAGGACATAGAAAGATGTTTTGCTATTTCTCCTCGCTCAGATAACTTTACTGTTGATCTTGAAGCTTGTGAGAAGATATGGGATGCTGATCATCAACGTTCACAGAGAAAGGTTGCTCAGAAATGGTTGACAATTCAGAAAACTAACTTGCCTAAGAAGGTTGGTCGTGGTGAATTTAAAGGAGAAGTTGCGGTTTTGATCACCTTACTCAATCGAGTTACCGGCCAGTCAGATGCTAATACTTTCCGTCCATGGATGTTCTACCTGATTACCAGAATCCTTGATGGCACAGCGCGTTTTGACTGGGCTATGTTAATTAGTGATTGCTTACATCAGCAGATTTCTAACTTTCTCAAGCATCACGAGTTTCATATGATATCTTATTTGGTTTACTTGGTGGCATTTCAAGGTAGTTTCAGACTTCTTAAAACCAATGGTACTCTCGGTGTTCAGCATATTCATGAGTATTATCCACAGCTAGAGTTTTCTCAGTCTGAGCAGGACTTCCGAGTAGTGAATGATCACTTTTCCATGAGAACTGTGAGAGATCTTGATGATGAGATGCACATTCGTATTTCAGCTGAGGCCAAATCAGCAATGGAGACTTGGGCAGATTGGTTCATACAGTTTCCTACTTTCACGTACCTCCGAGTTTATGGTTATGTTGGAGAGCCTCGTGTTGCGAGATAATATCAAGTCGGACAAGATTGTGTATGGAGTTTCTCAGGGCAAAATACGCTGCGTTCACTTCTAACTTTCTCGTAGTGATAGTCATAAGGCTCGGCAGGTTACTCATTCTCGTGGGGAATTTTCACGTATTGATGCAGCAGCAGTGCCGTATGTCTGCGAGATGAAAGGTTCAATTCAAGCCTTGAGAAGGCGTTCCTATGATCCTCTCGGTCATTATGCAAATGGGTTAGGCGAGTTGCACATCGCGCCCGACGCAATTCTAGACAGTGTGAAGATGAATTTGAAGTTAAAGTCGTCGTCACTATTGTAAGGCTGCGTAGGACAACTCGATTATTTGTCGAGGATGTTGATGGTTTGTCCGGATGATGATGGAGAAGTTCTTCTCAATTCTTATGTTAAGGATCAAGTTGCTAAGCGACCGCCCATCGCGGGTGGTATGCTAAGGAGAATGCTTCTATTGAAGAGGGTTCCAGATCGGTGATCAAGACTAGTAAGTTGTTCTTGGAGAGCAAGCGAACGCGGAAGTCAGTTCCTGTAGCAGAGCCGCCAAAGGATTTCTCGTCATTGCCTTCTACTTCTAGAGCAAAACCCAGAGTTAAAGCCATTATCATACCTCTGGAAGGAGTTAGACTCAGTGGAAACACAGGGAAAAGAGCTACTGGTAAAAGGAAGCAGAAACAAATTGAGAGTATTCCTGAAGTTCCAGTAGAGACAGTTATCCAGACTGAGCCTCACGTTTCACTTCCTAGTTCACCTCACGTTCCGCCTATTGATATAGATTCTGAGCCCGAGCCACAAATTCAAGCAGGATCGGAGACGACTGAAACACCACAGGTTGATACATCAGGGACAGTTTCTCCACGAATTGAAAATATTGTTCAGTCTTGTTGGCTCGAAAAGTCTTTGGGAAGACAAAGGCGTGAACCGTCATACAATCTTGATTTATCTGAGTTTGGTGAGCCCTATCAGAGGAGATCAAACAAGAAGATAAAGAAGCAAGTGCATATCGAAAAGACCCCTAAATCAGAGATTGTGATAGAAGTTGCAGTGCCTCCAGAAGGTAAAAGCTTGGACGAGGTCGAAGTGGGTGATTTTACATTCACTAAGGCAAATCTTGGCAGGACCACACGAGAGACAGATGTATCTCTTCTCAAGATTGTTACCAATAATCTTGAAGAGCGTATCACGAAGGATGGAGAAGATAAGGCTTTACTCAAAACTGAAATTAGTCAACTTTGTCAATACATTTCTGATCTTGTTCATGGGAATCCAAATAGAGCACCTGTTCTTACTCGGCACACACCTGCAGAGAAACGAAAATTGGATCAGTTGGTCAGTCATGGCAGACTTTTGGATGATTGGATTGACAGTTTAGTTGCTGCTGGTAAGACTCTTCTTGCAGATTTATATCAGTTGAGAAGTGAGGCACACAAACTCCGTCAGGGTATTCAGTTGCTGGATATTGCAGTTGCAGAGAGCTTGGCAAAGGATCGCGTTCTTGTATCTCAGTTATCAGTTGCATGCGATGCTTTGGAGATGATCGAAGATCAAGAGAAAGTCTTCACTTGGAAAGAGCAGCACCTTCTCAGAACAGAAATATGTGAGAAAATCTCTTCTAAGTTATTTTCACTGAAGGATGACGTAGTTGGAGTGCTTGCACTTGCCAGTGGCTTCGTTGTTCAGATTCCGTGTCACTATCTTCTCGAAGATGGCACGTATGTTGAGTTGGAAAAAGTTCAAGCGGAATTCGAGAAGCTGATTTTTGACAGCCTTGAAGGTGAACCTAGGGCGCCAAAATTAGAAAATGTTTCAGTGATTGAAGCCAGTTTGAGAAAGGCGACTGAAGAATGCAAAGATGGTGTGCACACAATTACTGAAAGTGGCAGAGAACTAAAGAAACGGACTGTTATTTTTAGCAGCATCAAAGTGCCAGATGACAGGGAGATCGATGAGTTCTTGGTCGAAGTGTTAGACCGAGTTGACATGGAGTGATCTGTCAGTTAGAACGTGCAGTTAATTTCTAGGGTTGAGTCCTGAGCAGCAGTTAACTTGACTTCCAGTCTTCAGTTCACTTGCTGACTTAACACATGCTTATCTCATCCTCGGAGTTATCGACACAGGAGTTAGGGTTAGGGTTTCC
>VDFB02162615.1:0-10832 GCA_007258455.2 Sequoia sempervirens
GAGCACAAATTTTATGTGGATTGTGTCCTGGTTGAGGATACATTTATTATGTATGTTAATATAGTATACTAGAAATGTGAAATATGTTAAAATAATGGAATTTGTTTAAAGTAGTACTTTACTGTAAAGATTGTGGGTTTAAGGAAGTGAGTACAATATTATCATTCTACTAAGTGAACAAATTGTAAGGATTGTAGGTCGAGACAATTAATGAAGGAGAGATATAGCATTTATTTGCGATATATATTTAAAATGTGCTATAAATGAATTGTTGTGAACATAATGGTTAGACTATGCTTAGTTGAAGTGAAATGAGGAAAGGTTTGCAACACATTATATGCAAATTACTATTCTTAATTATATGCAATTAAAGAGGCCATTTGTTTTTGGAATTTAGACATATGGATCAAGTAAAGAGATACAGATCAAAATCAAAAGTCAAGAACGAAGATGCAATATGATAGCAAGAGAACAAAGTATGTGCATATATTTCCGAAGCAAAAAACATGTTACATGGTATTGTAGTAGGCGACATATTGCATCTTTTTATTGTGAAGCAAAGTTCCTTTTTCATAGTATATTGGAGCTTACATTTCTTTTAGGGATTTACAAAATATCTAGCTATCCATAAGTTGGTGAAAGGTGAAGTTACATGGTTATATCACATACCATATACACATTTATAGGGAGAACGTATCCTAGACATCATTCAAGTAATTCTAGAACACTTCTTTAATGTAGATAGAACCACCTTGTCTGTATAACTCATTCGCTTTCATTGCACGAAGGAAAGTACAAAAGGAACTCAACTTCTCACAAGTTGAATGGAAGTCATGTATTGTTACTTCCATTGATTGAATGTCCAAATCCTGGACACTTTGCATGTTTTGAACAGTGGCCTTCACTTGTTGTAGCAAGTCAAGGCAACTAACTGTAATGTCATTTGCAAAATCTTGTATCTGACTTGTAGAATTTCCATTGGCATTGATTGACAGTGTCAAGTTGGTTGACAACATAGGGCCACTGGAACTATTGGAGATGTCAATAATCTCCATTACCATTGATTGACAGTGTTGAGTTGTATCTTATAACCTATGCTGCAATAATATATGTTTTTTGTCAATGTTAAACCCTATGATGCAATAATATATGTGTTTTTCAATGGTAATTTATCATTTTTTTTAATTCCACTTATGAATAATAATTATTGTTAATATTATTATTAAAAGAAAATTATATTTATTATAACTTATGATTATTTATCTATATTATTTAAAAGTCAAATAATAATATTATTAAAATTTACATATATGTATATATAATTTATATATGAGTGGGTGTTGTTTAAATCTTGTTGATTACCCACCTCTTTTCCAAAGATTTTGGATTATTCACTTACTTTATCTGCACAGGCGGGCTTCTACGATTTGGTTTGGTTTTCTTGGAATGAATGGTAGACTTTGTAAGAAAAAAAAAGGATTGATTTACCATGAGTCTGGTCAAGGAACCAAAAATACATGAGAGAGGACTGGTGCGGGAGATGCTAGTGTAGCAGGTTTCTTTTATTTATTTTTAAGCTTTCTTGTTAGAATTGTCATATACCTTTTCTATTGGATGTTCAACATCTTGACCGCAATTTTCATTTATGTCAATACTAGTGAGTGAGAGTTTGGAGGAGCGAAAACCAACAACAACGAGGATGCATTGCTAACATTTAACATAAGCGACTGGCATGTTTTAGAAGAAATAAGGAAGTTGTATCGACCTTGGAAAGAAGTTGCATAGATGGAGGAGAGGAGGCATGAATATAGGTGAAGGTGCACCATAGGAGGCATGAATAGGGAAGTTGGATACAATTATGGTGGAAAATTGTTTCAGAGGAGGTGAAAGCAATGGTGAACCAAAACAAAAAACATAGAACACATTCAATGAATAAACATTTAAAGAGAGTACCAAATGGAATGAGATGTGGTGGGAACTAGAGAGATTACTATGCACTTCTGAAATCACTTTTCCTGGTATGTGCTCTGACCTTTGCTCAAATTCATTTTTCTGCTTTCAATAATACTTTCAATCAAAGCAATGTTTGTTCCTTTTGTAAGGGAACACAATGGTGACCTAGCAGAAATTTTAGGGGATATTTGCTAGCATTAATAAATGCAAACGATGGAATTTGATGGTATTTTATTTGGTGGTAGGTTTTTAACCAAGTGGATGTCTTCCGTATTCAACATTCACTCCATCCCCCAGCACGAAGATTGCCATTTATGGCATTGGAAAGTTGGTTCGAGCATTTCAAATCAATCACGAAGATTGCCAACATTAGAAAGTGGGTTCCACCATGTCAAAAAATTGATTAAGGTTACTGGAAATCCACCAAAAGTCTAACGGGAAACCATGGTGGTTTGATGGCGTGAGGCTTGTTTCAGGCCGAAACCTCACACAATATATAGCCTATCGGATAATTATGTAAAATTGATATTATAGGCCTTAACAAACTTCTCGGTGGAAGCTATATCACCTTTCTCACTATTATAAGTTATTTAGAATTTTGTAAAGTGACCCACCTTAAAACTAAAAGAAGGGTAAAAAATTATTCAATCCAAAAAATAGCAATACAAAGCAAGGGAATTACACATCCCTGTCTATCTCCACTAATTGGTCCAACTTTTGTGACAAATCTGGGGGTAATTGACCCCTTTCCACAATATTCCAATCTTGCAATTGATCAGAAGCCCATTTAGCCAAACAATCTGCAACCCCATTCCATTCTTGAGGAATGTGACAGAAAGAAACATAATCCAAGGAAGCACATAGATTAAGAATCTATTTTATAATAACAGCCAAATGCCAACTGACATCCTCTAACTGTTGCCTCTTCAACAAAGTCACCACCATTTGAGAATCAGATTCAAAAATGATCCTTCTCCACCCAAGAGCACACTCACACTCCACAACACATAAAATGGCAAGAGCCTCCATCACATTGTTAGTATACCAACCCTTATACATAGAAAAGATAAAATCAATAGTCCCAAAACTAGTCTGCCAACATGACTAGGATTTCCACGATAAGAACCATCTGTGTTGATTTTCAACACCCTGAGGAGGACACCAACGCCCCTCCCTATTTATCTTTCAAAGAGGATTTCAACATCTATTTCTCATGATCTGACCAACACTCTGAGCAACACCCCTCTAAAGAGGAAGATTGAGACAAGTGCAACATGTAACCTCTCTAGGATCCACACCCTCAGCCAAGTCACACTTAGTCGAAATAGTTTCTCCCAAAGAATGAAGAATCTTCCACCACAAATGTTGGACAACCAACTTCACATCTTGAAAAATCCTGCAATTCCTCTCCAATCAGATATGCCAAATAATAAAATTTAGTCCAAGAGCCCAAGTAACTTGAAGAAAAGAGGTCTTAATAAGGGTCTTCCCCCACTGGGAAAAGAAATCCGCCAAAGTAGAGACATGCCAGCAAGCCTAGTTCCCCATAGCCCACCAAAGGTGCCAAAGCCTCCTAGAAAAGGAACTTTGGAAGAAGAGATGAGAGACACTCTCTTCACTTTTACAACACAAAACACACATTGAGGGACCTTGGAACCCTCTCCTACACAAGTTATCCCAAGTAAGACACTGGTTCTGGACCACCAACCACACAAAAAAATTGCACTTGGGCCAAGAAAATTTGTTCCACACTTGCTTCCACCAAGGAACCTCAATGTCCCCAAACACTTGCCTAATCAACTCACCATAACTTGCTGAAACAAAGTACTTACCAGATAAATCATTGTTACTCCAAGCCCATACATCCTACCCTGCCATGGAATTGCATTCACGTGATGCAAGAATCTGAGCTAGCTCTTGCCTATCCTCCTATGACCCTCTTGGAGGCCAATCCAAGGAGTGCTTCTATCTAAGGCTATCAACCAATCCAATATTCCAAACAAACTTATAATACTCAAATGTATTCCAACTTGCAGCAGTAAAATGATCACAAAGAGATTGGAGGTGAGGGTAAGTAGAAAGAATATGAGGATGACCATCCCAAGTATCCCACCAAAAAAGAGCCTAAGAACCCATATGACATCCAAAAAAGCCTCTTCTTAACCAACTGAGCCCTCGATTTGAGGGTATTCCAAATCATAGATCCCCTTCCTTTTAAAGGGAAATGAGGAACATCAAAAGTGTTAACATCCTTAAGATAATTGTGGGTAAGAATACGGGCCCAAAGCTGATGTTGACTAGTACACCAATGCCAATATAACTTGGCTGCAAGAGCTTGCCTATTCAAAAAACTAGAACACAATCCAAGGCCCCCCTCTTTTTGCGGCCTACATACCGTATCCCACTTAACAAGACTCCACTTAGCTGACTGCAAGTTACCACTCCAAAGAAATTGTTGTGAGAGAGCATCAAATTCCCTTAGGAAATACAAAGAAGCCGCTTAAACAAAACACATGTAAATAGGGAGATCTTGGATAACAGACTTCAGAAGAGTCACTCTTGTAGCAGTAGAAAGCCAATGATGAGTCCAATGATTGACTTTACTGCACAACTTATCAAGAAAAATTTTCCAAGAAGAACTGGGATGCTTGGCAATAGGAAGAGGTATTCCTAGATAGACAAAGGGAAGAGACCCAATCTAAAACCTCAAAATATTAGCAATTCGCCATTAAATAGCTTGAGGAGTATTAAAAAAGAAGATAGAAGACTTGTGCTCATTGACTTTCTGACCCGCAGTAGCAAGGTAAATATCCAAAGCCCACCTAAAAGAAACAACCTCCTGAAGGCAAGCCCTCCCCATAAGAGAAGTCTTGTCCACAAACTAAAGATGAGAGAGCTGTGGTAGTCCATTGCCCCAACACCAACCTTGAATCTTGCCTTGGGAAACCCACGACTTAAGAAATCTTCCTAGACCCTCAGCCATAATAATAAACAGATAAGGGGAGAGAGGATCTCCTTGACGAAGGTTCCCCATTCATAAGAATAGAAAAAGAGGACGAGGTAACACAACTCATAGTCCAACTGACTCAATCTGGACTAAAACCAAAGCCTAAGAGAATTATCTGCAAAAAGCGCCACTTAACTCTATTATAAGCTTTGGCCATATCCAACTTGATGAACATAGACTTCTCCTTAGAAGTTTCCATAGAGTGAATGAATTCAGAGGCAACCACCACCCCATCTAGGATCTATCTACAACCCACAAAACCTCCTTGCTCCTTAGAGATAACATAAGGAAGACAAACTTTGAGCCTCTCTGCAATAAATTTAGTAATAATTTTGTACACCACATTACAAAGAGCAATAGGTCAAAAGAATTTGAGCTGATCAACACCTTCCTTTTTAGCAATGAGAACCATAAAAGTAGAGTTCAAGGCACGAAGCATTTTCTTACTGCAAAGAGATTCCCGGGAAACCTCCAACAAGTCCAAACTTATACTATACCAAAATTCTTGAAAAAATTCAACAAGAAAACCATTCGGACCAAGAGCCTTACCTTTATTCATCCCAAAAACAACCTCTTCCAATTCAGGCAAATAAATTGGGCGGATAAGGAAATCATTCATCTCCTTGGAGATTAGGGAGGGAATGCAAGCAAGGATCAAATTCTCATCTTCAGTAGGGGGCGAATCCTAAAAAAAAAAGAGAAGAATAAAACTGTCTAGCCTCACGAGACAAAGCTTGCAAAGAAGAAATGTGGATCTCATCCGCATTGACCAGAGAGGAGATACAACTTCTATTGCGACAAGCCTACATAGAATGATGGAAGAAAGCAATATTCATGTCCCCTTCCTGAAGCTAATCAATCTAAGCCTTTTGCTTCAAAAAATCTCCTCCCGAAGCTCCCACTCCTCCACTACTCTCATAGCCTAGGATTTCGCTTGACCCAAAGCATTCGAGAAACCAAAATCCCAAATTTGGCGAGTAATCACATCAAGGCGTGCCTGGGCATTCCTCTTCATAACCTTAAAATTTCCAAAACTCATCCTATTCCATCTATTAAGGAGAAATTTAACATACTAAAGTTTCTTAACAAAGGTGTACATAGTTGTACATAAGCAAGGCTGCCATCATGCCACCACTGGACCATAAGATCATGCAAAGAAGAATCCCGAAGCCACATAAGCTAAAACTTAAAGGGAGGATTCTTGGGAGCTGACAAATAGGTTACTGAAAATTTAATTGGCCAATGATCAGAACCCCTCCAATCAAGAATCTCAGAACCAGTAACCAATCTACCTCCCACCCAAAAATAGGAAACAAAAAATCTATCCAACCTTTTAGAGATCACTTCCTCTCCACTCTGTCTATTATTCCAATTGAAAACCCCATTGGAAAACTTAAAATCAATTAAAGCTAGCAAATACACATTCTCCTGAAAAAGATCAGAAGCCAACCCAAGCCAAGGCAACCCACCTCATTTCTCCTCCAAGCTCAACAGAGAATTAAAATCACCAGCTAAGATCCAAGGAAGATAAGGAGCACATGATCTAACATACCTTATATGAGCCCAAGGATAGATTTTCCATGAATACCAATCGGGGCATAAACATTAGTAACCATAATGGTCTTATCAGTTTCCAAAGAAGAGGAAACCATGGAAATAGTAGAATGACTGAAAATCCACCAAAGTGGAGCAATCTTTCTTGGATCCCAAAAAGGAGCCAAACCCCCAGAGCTCCCCTAAGAACCAATGCATTGACACTAACCAAAATACTAGATATGAGAACCACACTGAAGCATGAAATCAACTAAAAGTTTAGTCTCCTAAACACAAAAAATGTCCGGAGAATGGACAACAACCAGATCATGAATAGCCTTTTGATGGGAGGTTCTATTCAACCCCCTTACATTCCATGAGAGAACAATCATGGGAGAGATGGAGAAAAGTGAGCATCAATGGGTTTAATAGACCCAGATTCCACCAAAAAATCTCCAGTATGCTTAATCTTCTCAAGATCCTTCTTGAGGCCACTTTTAGAAGGGCGCTCAGACAATCCCTTTGTAAGCGTGCATTGTTGCACCCCAAGGCTAGAGAAGACCCCTTACACTTGCTATAAACTAGCCCCTCCTTTGCCAAATTTTCCAAAACAATATCATCATCATCCTGCAAAGGACCATTCAGAGATACCAAATGATCCTGCATACCCTATGATAAATGAATATCATGATCGGATACCTATCCCTACCCCACAACACAACCCTTACCCACAACATCAGAAGGCACATTTAGCAGGATTCCTTCCTCCAAGGTTGAAGTGTCCAACACCTCAAACCGATTAAAGTCCTCTTCATTTTGCCTATCCTTGAATGATCTCTTCTGACCACGACCCTTAGCTTGAGGCTTAACCAACACAAATCCATCTTTATCCGATTCACCCTCCATCGTGGAAGATTTCCCCTTATCCTCAACAAATTTTGGAGCCGAAAATGAAGGGGAGGAATTAGGAGAAGCCTTATTAATCCTAGGACATTACTTCTGCAGATGTCCATACTCATGACAAATTTGACAATGAAAAGGAATGGATTCATAATCAAGCTATTGAATCCAAGACAAAGAACCAAGAAAAATTTCCAATGAATCTGACGAGGGATTATTCAAATCAACCTCCACATAAATCCGAGCAAAAGAATAACCTTTCTTTCAAGGGTTTGTTGAGCAATTGCAGTAGGCTTACAAGAAGAGCAACAATCCGTTGTAAAATATATTCTCTCCAAAACCCCAGGGGAAGCCACAACAGACAGACCCAGACAAGAACCCTCAACGACAATTCTTCAGGTGAATTAAAACCCATATGACAAGGTTTGATAAACAATCCAACATGATTATAAAAGTAGGGTCCTCCCTCAAAAACCTGATTCCTATTAGCCATATTGGAAAAAACAACCACAAAATAACTATTTGCAGCCAACATTAGCTCCATGTCGCCCTCAACTTGCCACATACGCCTGATCCAAGCATCCAAAGGCGATAGAGGAATACAAATCCCAAGAAATTTGTAGATTAAAGCATGTCTATTCCAATAAGAAACATCAACATCCACAAATTCAGGAGAAAGAACCAAGACCGAATGATCCTAACTCCTGGGCAAACAACCATTTACTTTCTTCAATTTAGGGCCCTCCCCCACATAAAATGACTCAAATTGTTGAGCTTTCAACCTTGATGAAGATCCATTGAGAAACACACCATGATCAACCACCACTAGATTGGTAGAAACCTGATGCTCCACCATAATCCCAACAACAGACGCCCCCAAACCCAAACAAATGGAACCCCAACACCTACACCAACGGATACAAACACCACACCTCACAACAAAAGAACATGAGCAGTAAAAAATAAAAAAAAGACCCCCTCAAACACCACACGCGCCCCCCAGCAATGAAAAAACTCGATCTCCACCAAGAAAGAGAACATAAAACACATGCAAAGGCATGCATGCGACCTCACGGCGCAACAACAAAGTATGTAGCCTTACCGCATAACCCTAGAGGAAGTTGCGAATTCTTCTCAAGCGTGGCACAATTTTTTTTTTTTTTAAGTGATTAACATGCAAGATTACTATCCATTGCCAACAACCTCTAAAGGTTGATTCTGAGTAGATTAACCAGAAGCAAACAAGTATGAATTAAAAACATAACATTTAATTATATAACAAATACTCATACATTCCATACATGATAAAATTACAACAAAAGGCATAAAAGAATACCACATGATTCCAAAAATATACCTTACAATATGATTACAACACTCCTTCCCGAATGAGGTAAAATCCAATAAACAAGGTTTACAAATTACATCTTACACCTCGATACAAATGAGGGTAATAAATTACAATAATAAGCGAAAGAGATGAAGCATGAAAATGGGGATCCACAGGCTCTCCAACTGGAAATATCGACCACACGAACAAGAAGAAGACCCAATGGATTAAGGTGCACGCTCCACCCAACCATGTGATACTCGAAGGCTCACCCCCCGTGCTAGGAGATAGTAACAAGGAATTCTAGACAAGACCATCCACCCCTAGACATAGGCTAACTTGCACTGACACAACCAAACACATGAACCATACAACCATAAGGATAACACAAGTACAACTCTAACATCACTGACATAAGTCACATTGCTTCTAGAAATAAAATAGATCGAGTATGATAAGAAGACCATACACATAAACCCAAATACCAATTATTTTCATAGAAAGAGTGTCATCACATAGCTCATCATGGGATATCCTCTGGGAATCTTCCTAGGCTCCGACCCCCACTATGAGTTGTCTTGGTGGCCTCTACCGAATCCTGACACCCATACTCACTCATGCAGAATCAAATACCTCTCGTAAGGACAAGATAGATGACCTTGCCATTCTAGGCCTTCCTGTCTCATCCCAAGTCTATACAAGCCCTTGTGTCCATGAGCGAGGCTCAATTATCTTAATTGGCCTAACTTCTAAGTATATTGTTTTGGTTATCCTTAGTTAGCCTCACGAAGGGTTTCCCAGGTTTACCTCTTTGGGCTCACGGCCCCTCTTGAAGCCACTATTCACTTGACAACATACCAAACAAAACCAATCACCAAGGGAGATCCCAGAATTGCAAAGCCAACAAGATAAAACCACTCCAACTCTGGGAGGAACATAAAATGAAAATCACTCCAACACAGAGGCAACAAAGTCAAACCCTCTCCAAACATTTAGGCAGCCAAACCACGAGAAACCATCCTTCCTTCCAAAGGAGGCCTGAGGGTATCCTGCGTTCATGAAAACCAAGTAAGCTTGACCGGATACAACTATAAAGCCCTGCAAGGCTACAGCAGGTTGACTAACATTTTACAACCTACCGATTAAATGAAAACCCCATCTGGAAGACTTACATAAACAAATCACTCCAAATAGAACAAACAACTCAATTAAAGAGTTCTCTAGCCTATGGAAGCAAAACTTAGTACTACCAAAGTACACTCATAAATTTACAATCATAACAATATTTCCCATACAATACCAACAAGAACTCGCTTAAATCAACAATCATATAAATACACGTTCTTTAAATAACTAAAGATTTCTTTCAACATAACGATCTTTTCTCATAAAACAAGAACCAAAGTCCATATATACCTCATATACTTAATCTTTTAACTATTCATATAAGTTCTAAACAATATAATTTTTATGAACCTTATCTATTCCTTGCAATCTGGACAACAAACAACATTCCCCATTCACCATTTAAGGCAATGGAATACAACAACTTTTAAATAACATTCTACCCATTATAACCACATCGTAATAAAATAACCCTTTTCTTTACACATATTTAATATCATCAATTTTGCTCTAATTATAATCCATATAACTTAACCACATGCATAATCCTGACATTTAACAAATCCTTTACAAGAACTTTAAGATTCCATCAAATCAAACAGGTCCTAAACACATTAACCATATTCATTTCAATTACAACCCTAACCCTTAACAAATATTTAATCATTGCACTAACCTTAATTTCCAAAATACAATAGCACTAATTTTAAAATAAAAAACTTACATACACCTTCCAACTCAAACACAATTATAACTAAACTATTGTTAGGATTTTCTAAATCCAATTCACCCAATAACACCTTGTTTGCAAATACTCAAAAGTAAATAAAATCGTATTGGCAACATTAAGGAATTAACACTAATCATTTAATTATGTTTTCTCATTCATACAAAATAATCGAATCAACTTGCTAGATAAAACCATTTGATTAAAATAAATCAATCTTTATTTCAACTACAATAATGCATTGATCACCTTAAAAT
>VDFB02162616.1:0-27651 GCA_007258455.2 Sequoia sempervirens
CTTATACAGAACATATCCACCTACAATCCCGTTCAAGCATTTTAATTAATTCCTTGAATTATACCTAAAACAAGAATCATACACACCACAACAGTGAGATGAACGAAACAACCCTTGATCATTTTATTCAAAATTCAGATATGCTTGTACAATGGAGAGACACGAGTTTCAATTAATCATATCAATTCAAATGCCAGTCTTGTCATAAAACATCAAATCCCCATGAATTCCAAACCTACTATAGAATGACTCAAAACCTAAGTGCATTTTCTAAAACCATCAGACTTTACAATTTGCTCTGCAACTTCGTCTAGACTTGACCAAAAATATCTAACTTGCTAACCCGTACTTCTGGCCTTGAAATCCTTCTTATAGAAAAAGGAGTGAACAAGCATTGGGCCAGAAAACACATGTGTCACCAACGAATTGGACCGCCTTGTGATATTCCAAAAAGTAATGGACCAAAAGATCCCACCCAAGGCATAAGATAAACACTAGGGTTTTACATGAAGACAAAGGTAAAACTCCAACCTTAGGCTTTTCCCAAACACCATAGATGACCCGGAGACATAAGAAGATAAAATGGAACACAAAGAGGGTACTGAGATTACGTCACAAGGAAAGGTCTCTCCCTTCTTGGTAGTGATAACCTCCTCCACACACAACCCTTAAAAATTATGAATAGAGGAATATAATCTTTGAAGAACTCAAAGTTGATTCTCTCCTACTTGATGCAATTAGTAATTTTATCATTACAAACATTTATAGTGATTACTAGAGGCACATAGACCAATTCTTGAATAGAAGAAATTTGATCATCGTTCAATTTGTGACGTGAGCACACTTTTCGATTATTTGCATTTCCTGATTAACAGAGAGGCATGAATAGTGAAGTTGTGAGGGGCTCATTTTCAAGGTCTTAAGTGAGGGCAAACATAGGGGGACACTAAAAAAAAAATGTTTGAAACTTGGAATGCATTTTGAGGTGGCTTGAAAACCACTTCGTTTTGCGTGCTTGAACTTCACGAATCCTAGGAAACGGACAAGTTTCGTAGGGGGTTATCCATGGAACTGAGCGATCTTTAGAGTCGTGATAACATCTGGCTCCTACTGGGGATCTTCCTTCAAACATTCTTTAAAAAGAATGAAGGGAGAAGAATTCCAGCATTCAAGTGCCTTTATCCATCCATTGGGCTTGGAGTCAGGCGATGGCAATGATGACAAAACTTAAAACGTAAAGACTCAAAAATGACTTAAAAATAAAAAGTATTTACATACCAACGCTAATTGCTTTACTGTGTAAAGTGCTTGAGATGTTGTCCACTTCGAGGAAGGGAAAATGGCATTCCATCTCTGTATGCCAACAAGAAACTATTCTCACCATGCAACTGATGTATTTGGAAGGGTCCTGTCAATAGTGAGTCAAATTTCCCATGCATACCTTTTGGTTCTCTTCGTTTGTCCCACAAGAGAATGAGTTCACCAATTTGAAAATATCGAGACTTAGCCTTTTTGTCAAACAACTTCTTCACTTGGTCATGGTGTTCCATGATGCGATCAACCACTTGAACCCAATTCTCTTCCAATTCAGAGAGATACATGATGGGCTTATCAACAGAGTTATCAAATGTCTCATCCTCAATGGCCTTAGCTAGTTTAAGGGCTGGTAGTTCCAAAGTTATAGGAATCTCAAAATTCAATCCGTACAAGAGTTGAAAAGGAGACATGCCGATTGCTCGCTTTGGAGTTATCCTGTCTACCCACAAAGCATCAAACAAGGCCTTGTGCCACAAACATTGATTCTCATCCACCAGCTTGTGGATGATAGTCACTAGATTCTTGTTGCTAGATTTTTCCTGACCATTACCTTGCAAATAATAGTCAGAAGAATGTGACAAAGTTATCTCATGTTCAAAAGAAAACTTAGTAATCTGTTTTGATGAGAAGGCAGAAGCATTGTCAGCAACAATCTTGTTCGACACATCGAACCTGGAAATAATGCTTTCTTTTAAGAAACTGCACACTACTTCTGAAGTAGCATGCTTGGTAGGTATCACTTCCACCCATTTGGTGAAATAGTCAGTTGCAGTCAAAACATAGATATGTCCTACACTTGATGATGGATTAACTACACCTATGAATTCAATGCCCCATTGCTGGAAAGGTTCTTCGATCACAACAGGTTTTAATGGAAAAGATGCCAACCTGGGTCGGCCGACAAACTGTTGGCGCAATTCACACTTACGCACCGAAGATTACGTATCCTGAAAAAGAGTGGGCCAGTAATACTTTGCTCTCAAGATTTTGTGAGCAGTTATCGGCACTGAGAAATGTCCACCACATGCCAAGTCATGATAAGAATTCAAAATTTTTTGTTGTTGTTCCTTATCAACGCATCTGAGAAAAGTCCCATCCATTGCACGTTTATACAAGCCATTGTCCCTTAAGACAAAATTAGCTGATTTCAGCTTGATGGTTCTCTTATCCTTTGGAGTCAAGTGATTAGGGCATTCCCCATATGTGAGGAAGTGAGCAATGTTGGAATACCATTTGTTAGTGGTGCTAACAAATAGTACCATTGGAAGTGTACTTGGATCAACCTCTTCCTCGTCTAAAACTTCCTCATCCTCTGAAATTTCCTTATCCGGATTATTTTCGGTAATAAGCTGACAAAGCCCATGTCCATGTATCAACTTAGTGGGTTTAATTTCCAGATCATACCCCTGAATCTTGGCAATCCAATTTCCTCTTTTTGTTGCAAATTCCTGTTGTGTTAGGATGGACTTAACAGTCGAATCTGGGACAAGAACCTTCACATGGCTACTTAGAATGTAGAACCAAAAATGCTTGATAGCTTTGACAACTGCAAAAGCATGCTTCTCCATTTGAGAATATTTCAATTCATAATTCTTCAAGGGGAAGCTCATGAATGCAATGGGGGATTCAAAGCCTTCATCATTTTCCTACACCAGAATTGTTGATAGTGTATGCTCGGAAGCATAACTGTACATAACAAAATCTTTGGCATAGTTGGGGTAGACCAACACAGGCGCATGAGCAATGGCCTCTTTGATATCATCAAACACTGCTTTGCCTTCTGCCATCCAATGGAATGTAGCGTTACCTTTCATCATATTCACAATATGATGAGTCATTTCAGCAAAGTCTGGAAGAAACCTCCTTAAGAAGTTTACTTTACCGAAGAAGGAATGAACAACTTTCTTGCTTGATGGAAGAGTGAGAGATTTAATTCCATTGAACCTTTCCAAGTCAATCTTGATTCCCTCTGTAGATACAATGTGACCAAGAAGTTTACCTTCTGTCACCCCAAAATTTGATTTTTAGGATTTGGAAATACCATCTTCGTGACATCTTTCAAGGAATCAAGCTCCTCAAGTGATGAAGTGTTCTGTAGTGCTTAAACAGAAGACCGGATATCAAGATACACATTGACCCCATCACATTGGAGATCTACCCATGTTGTGGAATGTAACCAACGTTGATCAAAACAACGACATCTGCGATGAGGCTTAAAAAGGTTCCCCATGGCATTATGTGATCTTGTGTTGATCGCTTGAATTAAATTCAATTTGATTGTAGCTGAAAAATACGTCTAGCATGGAGAGCATCTTGGATCCAGTTACATTTTGTAGGACTTGGTCCATCACTGGAAGTGGATAATTGTCTTTGAGCCACAATTGGTTTAGATTTCTGAAATCTACACAAATGCGGATTTTGCCATTCTTCTTACGATCGGGGAAGATATTAGCTATCCATGTTGAATGATGGATAGGAAATATTATTCGTGCGTTTAGCATCTTTTGAACTTCCACCAAAATTGTTCCAGAGATCTTGGGATTGTACTGCCTCTACTTTTGTTTGTATGGAAAAGGTCCAACCTTGAGGGGAATATCATGTTGTACTTCTTTAGGCCGAAATGATTTTAGATCTTCGTATGAATATGCTAAGACATCCATATACTCTTGTAGTAACTAAGCAAACTATCTTCTTTCTTCGGTCGTGCAACATTTACCAATGTTCACCATCTTGGGGTTAACCAGTTCAGGATTTACTCTGTTCCACTTCAATTAGATGAGTCGGTCGGGGTTTCTTTTTCATGTGGCTGATCATGTGCTTGTCAAAACTTTCAAGGATACCAATCATGGGAATCTTATTCCCTTTGAGTTCCAAATATTCTTCACCTGTAACAGAATCTATATTAGACACAGATTCTTGAGGTGGAGAATCGCTGCCCTCAAAATACAACTCATCAAAATTCTCTACTTTCTCAAGAAAGGCAATGATTTGATGATCATCATTGAAAATCTGCCAGTTCTTTGAATTATCAGGGACACTTGAGTGGAAAACCAACTCTATGGTGTAGGTAGAACCTTGAAAGTCTTTGTGTGGCACCAAGAGCGTGGCAGAGATTGTGAGGGAATCAGCTCTAGTATTGTATTCTCTAGGAACAACAGAGATATCAAAAGCTTCGAATTCCTCGACGGAATCCCACACTAGATTATGATAATGCCTGAGTCTATCATTCTTTCTCTGATAGAGATTTCTCACTTGACATACTATCAGCTCGGCATCACCTTGTGCATGAATATTTTTGATACCTTTCTTCAGCGTAACTTGCATTCCCAACAACAGGGCTTCATACTCGGTGGTGTTATTGGTGTTATCAAGCTGCAACTTGAAGGAGAAAGGGAAAAAATTTCCTGTTGGTGAAATAAAAACCATTCCTGCTCCAGAGCCGGTTGAAGAGCAGCTACCATCAAATTTGAGCAACCAGACACCATTGGGATCACCAATGCTAATAGTGTCGAAGTCCAAAGCTTCATCATCTGACAAAGATTCATGGTCGGAGATAGACAAATCACCTGATGATGTCTCATTTGAAGTGGAAGAAATATCATCATTTTCTAACTCATTTTGAGTCAAGGATTCACCTACCTCATTCATCAATAGATAGTAAGTTCCCACGCCTAAGGATTCGAACAAAATCTGAGCTCTGGGATCATCTGATTTGGCAACTGAAAACTTTGATTCTTTTTCAGGGATCAACTTTTTCATCACACCTTTTATTGGTATTCTTGCTTCGGACATATCCATACTTAGTTCTCCTCCAACATCTTTGCAAAATTTGCTGAGGAGGATTCCATAGGAAGCTGGTACATCGGCCACGAGGACCGTCATTTTATTTTCTTCTCTGGGTATGCGGCGAATGCGTATTGCGCATCTTTGATCTGGCCGATTAATGGCACTTGTTTATTTTCCATGGAAAAACAATGGCTGAAAGTTTTGGTCATTTCAAGGCCTAAAGCAGTAGCTACCTTGGCAGGCATCACATTGTCGGATGCACCAGAGTCTATGACACAGTTACTCAGCTTGAAACCATTTACAAGTAGGGAGATGAAAAATGGATCAATGCGTCCGGAAGCGGTTGGAGGATTAGATACAAGGTTACTCTGTGATATCTTGGGTTTAGGAGTAACTTGGATGTCAGGAGGTGTATCCGACTTGGGGAAATTCTTTTATCATTGACAAACTTGACAAGCCTGTCAAATTGGTCGGGTTGGCTTTGAGGTATTTAGCCTTGGAAATTTGAACCTTGGTTTTCTTGGCATGGTCAATAATGTCAAAAGCCTGGAAAGAATTTTGTAGGTTGGAAGTGTAACTTCACTGATTGGTTTCACAAAAGGTACACTAGTCTTTGGAACGAGAGGATTAGCTTTAGGAATAATGGGAGTTGATGAAGGAGAGCGAGGTGCACTTACTTGTGGATTTTGTTGCTTTCTTGGGTTGCCAAGGAGGGAGATCCTCTTTTGGTGATCGTTACTGGCGGCTTCTCTTTTTCTTGGAACAACAGCTTGAGCTTTATCAAGCTAATTTTGTTGATGCCACATAAAAACAACGTAAGTGTCAGTCACCAAGTCTCTCTTCTTCTTCTTCTTCCGCCATTTGCAAATAGCTAATCTTGGAGTCACCAACCATTTAGTTTCTTCTTCTTGGAAGAGATATTTTCTTCTTCAGGGGTATTCGGGTTGATCCATGCACTATGGGTTTAATCCTGAGTGCTATTGATTTTTTATAAAATGTGTATATCTAAACCAATGAAATATAAATTTCCAAAACCTATTCACCTTGATCTTTGATTTATAAAGCTGGGAAAGGATTGATGATATTGAAAACTATTTTTGGGAAATTATTAAATTATGAGGGTCAAGTTCTCAATCAACCCCCTTTATAGCTAGCTTTACAACCTAGGAAAATATGGGTAGATAAGAGGAAATTGTGTAAGTAATCTAGGATGTCAATTCTAATGCAAGTATTGTTGTTTATAGTGATCCACATGAAAATGTTCCTATTGAATGCTTCTCAATGCTCTAGGATTTCAAATGATGATCAAATGATGAATTGATATCTAAATGAAACATTTTTAAATTCCAAAACAAAATGAGTCATTCTACAAATATCTACCAAGTAAACAAGGATGGATAAAGATTTAGGAAAGAGACAAAGCTATCACAAGAGTTCACTACATGTCACTACACAATAATATTAATATATTCTCTCAAAATGTTCCCAAAACTCTATAGTAATTAGCATAGGTATGGAATTTTCATCATCACATCTTACCCATAATTTAAGGTGCATTTGAATCATAGTATCAAAGTAAATTAGCACTCACAAACATGCATGCAAATTAAATATTAAATTTAAAATTATATTGGGATCCATATAATGTAATGGTTCCAACTATATATTTTCATGTATGTTCCTCCTCATCATGTGTGCAAGCTATATGAATAGAATTTTTTATGGAATATTTAGCACTACCATGATATATGTATATTTGGTACTATTAGGTCATGTTATTAGGATGGAATATAATACAAGACACTACCATGTCATATGATCAAGATTCATTTGTACAAAGTGATGGGTCTTCGTGTAGTGTAAGTCACTACCTAATATGCTCCCCTCTATTTGATTACATACATTATGTGTAAGGAATTGGAGGAGAGGGATACAAGTACATGTAAGAATATAAACCATCTATATTAAGTGTCATAAATAATATCAAGTAATATTCAAGAAGGTGAATGTCAAATGATAAGCATGAAAATAATAGGTTATAAATGAACCATTGGAGTATAGAGCTGCACCTAGGATAGACAAGTGATAAGATAAAAATATCCCTAGAAAAAAAATGTAAGTGGTATGGGGAAGGCACATTTCCCTCAATATAAGAGGGATATCTCTATAACAATGATACCTAAAAATGATAACATAGTATAGTATAGTATAGGATAATAATAACACAATAAGCTTAGTTACTTCCAATATAATGACATGGAAATGAACAATATAACATGAGGTAAGTATGATGACCCAATATAAGAGTATGATATGATAATATTTAAGGTAAAATTTGATAATATGAGATGCAAGCAATGATTATAGGACCATATAATAAAAATAAGCATAAGATAACATGGCATGATAAACATCTTATATATTAAGATAATATAAGCATCATAAGCATGTGTTTAGAGTATGATAATAATTTTAAGCATGCAAAAATCATCATAAATCATATACCATATAACTATAAGTAAATAAGCATTACAATCATAAGAAAATAGAGGTCATATAAAAGGATAATGTAACAATAATATAAGTAGGAGATCATTAAGGAAAATGTAAAAGCAATGCAGTAAGAATAAGAGGGAATAAGAACACAAATTAAGGCATGTGATAAAATTGGCACACGTAAACAAGCATAAGAGAAAAAATGTCAATTAATAAAGGAAGAAAGGAAAATCCCCCCAAATAGAGAAAAAAAAATATGAAAATTATATAGAAGGAGAAATGGGTATTTAAAGCACAATAAATGAGGCATAATAACATTAAGGCCAATGGACAAAAAAAGGGAAAGTTCTAGAAATATGGGTACATAGATGTACAGTCTGATTCTCATCAATCATCCAACAAATATAGGATTGAAACATCATTATTATACCAAAATGTATTAACATTATTTTATTAATTTATTCTTCATTATTTTCTTCTTGTATCACATGAATCTCTTGTTGATGATCCTTTACAAATGCTTACCAATTAGTTGCACAAAATATGGTTTCTCTTTTATTTCATGTTTCACCTCATAATGGGGTGTGTTGTGGTCAACATGATCAATATATTGATTCACATCATTTACTTTCATAGATAATTGTGAATGCTAAATCTGCAAATACTTCAACTTTGGTGAACATTAGTAATAATGTCAAATTAAATACAACAAATCAAGCATCCCTATGAGATATTGAATCATGCTAAATAATACAAACAAAGTGATAAAATTCCAAAGAGAATGAGCATGTTCAAACCTGTCCCATAGTGGATTGGTGCTTCTTTGATGTGGAAAGAAGCCCTTTCCCAATCCTTGATAAGTTAATGATGAAGATGGAATGCTACGATAATGGACAAAATTAGCTCTCAATGTGAAGAGAGTAACTTTGCATGAAGATTGTAGATTGTGGATGATAAGAATGAATGATAGCCTCTCCATTTATAGAATATTTTGATGAGAGAAGAGGCAAAAGGGATGAATGTGGGACTAACTTTCAACCAATGGCAAGGTGTCGCTTGTCAAGAGATGGATGGGTGAAGGATGTGCAAGTTTTGATGAATGTGCCAATAAATGACATTAGGTGGCCTTTTCAAATTTGAAATTTGGCTTGTTGGAGGGAGAAGAAGGGGTCTTAAATGCCAAGTGGGGGACGTGTAAGAGGGGAGTTAATGCTATGTTGGAAGGGACAAGTCATTTGAGAGGGAGATTTGAAATGGGGGAATATTCCACTTTTTATTCCATGTTGATAGAAAGTAGAAGATTTAATAAATCAATTAAATGATTTATTTGTGCAAGTGGGAAAAGCTAGAGGATGTGACATGCATTAGATTAGCATTAACCATGATTTGGTTAACTTAAGTGAAGATTAAGTGATTTTGACTTTTGACTTAGATTTTATGGATTAAAATATATCAAAATGAGAAGAAATGATTTTAGATTTAATTAAACAAATATTTGATTTATTTAATCAAAGAGGATGATGTTAGGATCAAATTAAATAAAGTTGATTTATTTAATTTAAATGGATGACTTTAGAGATTGATCAAATAAACTCGATTTATTTAATGAATGGATGAATATGACTTAATTAAATGCATGATGCTAATTTTTCATGTCTACAATAATTAACCTCTTCAAGTGATAGGTTGTGGAGTCGTGACTATACTCAACATTTATCTTCCCTATATCTATATATTGTGGACACAAAAAAAGTATGCTCTTTTCCTTGCTTGATTTGGGATTAATTGGTGACAAATTGGACTTAATGAGGCCTTGATTTATTGTTGTGATGTGTTTTACACGTCCACATTAGGTCTTGGACCCTTGTAAACTGAATAAAATGTATCTAACGATGTCTTGTAAAGGTGTTGTAAAAGACTTTCACACTTCTCTAGACTTAATGGACCTATTCTTCCCCTAATTCAATGTTATAAAATACATTTAATTGCATTATCACACTAGTCTAGAAGGATTGTAAATTAAACCTAATTATAATCTAGTGTTGTAATGTGTCTTACACATTCACATTGGATGTACTTTTCTAGGCTATGTGGACCTCATTTTAATGTTGTAAAGTGTATTTAATCACAATTTCACATTGAACTTTGTGTCCCTAGCCCTAATTACCCTTTGCATCATCATTAATAGGCCCCTATGGCCCCATATTGTGCATCTCGAGGCTTAATTTGATCAAAGACCCGACTAGAACAACATAAAAATTAAAATTCTTCACTCCTCGACAATCCAGTTGTCAAAAGAGCCCCTGTGGGACCAAGTCACCCATTTGGACGAATTAGTCCCATCCAGGTGGGACTAAGTCGCCTAGCCTAGTGACAGTCATAGTTGGGCTATTTTTGAGGTTCAAGCAGGAAAAATTGGATTTTAAGTTTATTTTTCCTTCATGTCAGCCTTAGGGATCAAATTAACAAGAAAATTAGGTGGATTTCCTATAAATACAAGCTTCTAAACCCTAATTCATAATCAATTCATTATTCATTCCTCATTCATCATGTTCTTAAGTCAAGCAAGCTAGGGTTTTAGCATTATAAGTTATCAAGATAGCTTTCTAAGGGCATTCAAGGGTAGAATCTTCATCTATTACTACATAAATTCAAGATCTATCATCATGGCAAGTATCTAACTCCATTGTTTCATGATTCATTACATTATTTCTCCATTTTGGTCTAATTACCTAAAAAGGGGTTTGACCAAGGCAAACCCCCATGCCCTAACATTCAACATTTCTTTCTCTTTCCTTGTGTGTTTGCAGATTTAGGTATCTTAAAGACTTGGAGATCATTAAAGATTAAGTTGCAAAAGTTGTTGAAGAAATATTCTTATTGAATAGGTCAAAATATCCACAAAAAGTCTTTTACAGAGCTAGAAATCAGAGTTTCGGAGGAAGACACTTGTCAAGAACTAAAGTGTAGACCGAGGGCCCCTGTTTCCACTTTCAGATTTTTAAAAATTCAGAAATGGACTAAGTCGCCAATAGTGGAGACTTAGTCCCACTACACATGTCTTTCAGAGTTTTCTGTAGATTTGGCTACCCATTTGGATGAAATGGGCTTTGGTACAATTTTCCAGATCTGGGACTAAGTCGTCCATAATGGCGTAAGTGTCCTAGTAGGGAAAATTTTTAAGATTAGTAGCATTTCCGGTCTCCATTCTAGTTTGCAACACATTTATAGGTGCACGCTTTCTATTTTGTTTCCCTATTATGTCTTATTTACACTTTTATTCATCTTTTTAGGTCTTTCTGCATACAACACTGTGTTTTCAAACATTTTACATTTGATTAGTTTTGCATTAGTAATCCATCTCTTTTATTAGTTCTTTGCATTTAGGACATTAAATCTAGACATATTTCATTCATATTTTCATTAGTCTTGAGTGGGGACATTGCCCATTTTGGACCATCTCTCTCCTTTTAGGTGAAAAATCCTAGAAGTACAAGAGAATCTTAGAGTGCCAAAATATTTGTCCACACACACACACACACATACACATAGCCTATGTTTATGTATGTGATATTAAGAACAAAAATATTTATCCTTATGTAGTTTAAGTTTATATTTGTCTATTATATTGACAAGAGCTCATGTAATGAGATTCTGTTAGAAGAGTTGTTATTTAATGCAATGTGTGCAGGCTTCCATAATATAATGTATTTAATAAATTTATTTATTTGGAAATTGTATACACACATGATGATCCTCATTAGGCACGTCCTCATTGTCTTAACCTTATAAATTTGAAGTGCTAGAAATATAGTAATATACAAGAGGAGTGTTCATTAGAGTACACTTATGCTTACATAAAATAGTACACAATTACATAAATAAATGATGAGACATGTAACATGCTTGATGATCCATGTGAAATTCCATATAACTCACACTCTTGTGAATTGAATTAACATATAATTTTATCATACCATAATCTTTCCTTTCATGCACATTATTAACAACAAGAATATATTTTTGCATGGATGATATACTCTACTAGAATTGCTTTATGCATATATGTGCAAGAATGTTTTCCAATCATTCTATGTAAGATAGTACAAAACATCAACGCATTCACTTTTTAAATATTTTATACAACTTCATGAAATTGTAATTATCTTTGATAACAACATTGATAGCTCTTAGTATATAAATTGATTTAGAAAATAAACTACTAAAATGGATCTTGTGTATTCTCTTGTAATGACTCCTACATCTCTCATGTCTCCTTTGAGAGATCCTATATCCACCTGGGGTCCTACACTTGCATTGTCTCTTGCTTCTCCCCTTTAATGCATGGGTTTATATTTTCCCTCATTGCCAATGGATGGGTTGTTGTGTGGTGGATCAATGCTTTCTAATCGTGTGCCTCTTATTGAGGCCTCTCTTGCTCATGTCTCCTTGGTTTGACCCATTCTACCCCTCCTCTCATTCTTGCCTCTTCTATGGGGGTTCACAATTATATTTTGGTGGCCAGGTCTTTCCCTACTCACCCTCTAAGGGTGAATCACCCTCTTCCTTGCGCTAAGCCTTCCCCAATGGTGGTTTATGGAGAAAATGTTATTGAAAATGATGGTTTCTACCAAAGTAGAGGTCTGGTGTGTCATTTTTCCTACCTCTGGCCCTCTCTTTTTGAAATGCACAAATGCGTTTTAGATTCTAGATTCCCTTAGTGGTTGGTAAGATTGAGCTCTTCCCTTGTGCTAAAGGATTTTTTAACCCTTCATTTAATTCTTTTGAGGACTATTGTTCGATGCTGGGTCAAATCTAGGCTTGGGGTGAGCACTCACTCTCACTCAAACCATGAACATCTTCCTTAAACCCCTTATTGAACCACTCATTGTGTGTTTTATATGAGTTATACTTTCAAATCTTACCCTCTAGTTTTGGTAGGAGTCTTTTTATGTGGCCATTGGAAAATCTATTGGTTGCTTCTTGAAGATTGATGTTTCCACCTCTTTTATGGGGTATTCAACCTTTGCTCATATTCTAGTGGATATTGATATCTCCATTCCTCTCCATGAGGATGTGTTTCTATTAGTTGGGGATCAACCTTAGTCTCAACCTCTTAATTATGATGGCCTTCCTTTCAGGTGTCGTTGTTGCTTCACTGTTGGTCACCTAGCTTCATATTGCTCTCTCCTACGTTGAAAAGATAAATGATTGACATACGAATACCAAATGGGACTTCATAATTGACAACCATCACAAAGGGAAGGTTTCACCATAATTTATATTTCAATGTGCAAAGAAAATGAAAGAAGGATAACAAACCTCAACATACGAGGAGATAAGTTACTTCAACACATTCAAACCAAGATACCAGGGTATGATTGTGTTTCACAAATCACATATAAATGACCAATGGATTTCACAATTACACAAAGGGTTACCAATTTAACATACGAGAAATTAGTAATAATAACTCAAAAGACATTTGAGACATATGAACCAAATGCATTATTTATTATCTTTATGAAATTATACAATTTGAGATACCCTTAGGTGTGAAGTGTCAAGCTAAAAAGTCATCAAAAAGTATCTATCAAAATTGCTCCAGAGTTTCCCCATTGTAAAAGTCCTCCCCTTTTACAATAGAAAAGCCTTGTATTTATAGGCTTCCTAGGATAAATACCCTATAACTAACTTGTAACTAACTGCTAACTACTTTTGAAATACAATAATCTCACTTGACTAGGATTTACATCACTTTTTTTAAGAAATAAGGCCAATTTTCTAATTTTGTTTACAATAAGTGACATAAGTCACTTTTACAAAAGGTAATTGGAAAATTGTAACTTTCCAAGATATAGTATTGCTAAGGCAAGCATTGTGCCTTCCTCCCAATCAATAAATCACCCATTCAAACTTGATCTACCAATCAATAACTTGACCTTTAAGGATGTTCACCTCAACCAAAAGTTGAAACTTGATTATTGAAATATTTACGACTTTAAATCAATGTTATCAATAACCATATAATCTCCTTTCCAATAAAGTTATAGCAATATTGATATATTTAATCATATTCAAAAATTGTAATAATGCAAATACTGGATGTTCAACCATTGATAATGAAAATGAACTCCACATATTAGGATTAGATATCTCAGCTACTTTGGAAACTCCTTAAGACACATGGAATAGACTACCACTTTGTTTCCACCTCTTAACCTTTCTAAAATCCTCGTTACTAAGGCTTCTTTTAGATGAGGAAGTAACCACTTCCTACTCACTATGCCAGTGTTTATACCCAACACTCTCATGAGAAGCACCTTCAAAATAACATAATCAGAAGAAGTTTGAAGCTTATATTGCATATCCGAATTAATTCAATACCAATACTTAAGCATCTCATTCCAAATACATGTTGCAACTTTACTCTATTCCACAAGATGCCACTCACAACCGATATAAACACTTTCACATAATTTGAGTGTTTTAATCACTTTACAAGTTTTCCAATTTCAAAACCTAACACCTCTTCTCACCATTTCAAGACAAGAAAAATTGTCCATGTGTATCTTTAGGATTTCCATTTTTAGTTAAAACTTTCACATTTTGACTGTTGTCATCAAAGGATAAAAGTGAATTCTTTTGTCCACAATAGTTGCTAAGCTTGCCTCTAATTTACAGCCCACTAGTGACCTCCAGTAGAAATGTTTTGAAAGCCAACCAATTCTAGTAAGGCTAACTCTAGATCTTGGGTTCCCAAACCTTTTAAGTGCACATGTTGATGCTTTCTTATTGAATGAATCCCAATGACAGGTGGCAATTTTATGGCACCTTCTAGATTGCAGTCAGTTTTATTAAGAGTGAGAATTGTTGGAGATGGTGGTGCACCTGATAACTTCCATTTTTCTTAAATTCTCTCATAAATTCTATGGTGTTCAGGTGTCCATCCCTTTGTATCACTAATCATCATGATTATCATGTCCACACCCATAGTAGCTTCTTCAGACCTTTGTATTCCTTGAAATATCACATGGATGTTTATTTATTTATAAAAGAGGGGTAAAAATTTATTAAAACAAGAAGTACAGAGCAAGGCTTTACACAACCCTATGAAACTCAACTAAGTTGTCCAACTCAAGAGAGAAATCTAGGGGTAATTGAACCTTATCCACAATGTTCCAATTTTGCATATGATCAGAGGCTCACTTGGCCAAACAATCCGCAACAACGTTCCATTCAAGAGGAATATGATTGAAAGTAACCGACTCCAAAGAAGCACATATAGTAATAATTTTCTTAACAACCAAAGCTAAATGCCAACCAACATCCTCTAAATCCTGCCTATTCAATAGATTCACCACTACCTGGGAGTTAGACTCACATATGATGTTAAGACAATATAGTGGTCTAGATTTGCTTGTGATAAGTACACCTCAAATTCCTATGTGAGGTATCTTACCAATGATTTCCACAAAATCATCTATTTCTCATATGTTGGCAGTACCAAGAAGTGTAACAAGAACCCATTGAACAAAAACACCTGCTTCAATGACATCCCTCGTAGTCCCAATAATCTCTATAACAATTTCTCTTTCACTTGTTCTCCCTACATAGAGAAGGTTGGACTTCCCTTCATTTGGCCTTCCAACTATTACAACTTGTTCTCCAATCTAAAGTATTTGACCATGATTTGCAGTTTCCAGGGCTTTTTGCACTTGTTGCCACATTTCATTTATTCTAGAAATCAATAATCTTGTGTCCAATGGTGGCATTTCATCGTCAAAATATAAATGAGCTTCAATCTCTACCATCATTTACATACATTGCATTCTCAAGGATTGCACTAAGGAAGACAAATCTTCTCTTTTATCTTCTATCTTTTTGATGGTGGATCACATAATTTGATCTGAAACGTCAAAAGGAAAATTTACACAATCAAAATTAAAAACTGTATAGTACAACAATACTACAATATTATAGACTGTCTCAAGCAATCTTTGTAGCAATCACCGATTTTGCATAAATTACCTAGGCCACATTCTCTTCTTGAGAAAGATCTAAGAACCCATTTATAAATACACCAAGTGTAAACTTGCCAACATCTGCAAGCCTTGTCCCAGCCTCTAAATATGTATGCAAAAATAGATCATTTTCAGAGTACTGAAGTTCCACAACATCCTCTTTCGTGTATGACTTGGGTGCCAACATAAGTACAACTAAAACGTAGCGCTGCATTTGAGTGAAAGTCTCTAAAAGACTCTTTAACAAGTCCATTTGTGTGTAACCTGTCATACATGTTGACTGGAGCAGTAACAACTACAACATCTAACAAAATTCCAAAGTTCCCATTTTGATGTAGCTGAGAGAAAGGTGGCAAAGGTTGTTAAATTCAGTTTTACATATACCTGTTGCATTTGCTTGGAAGTCTTCAAAGATTTTTTTAACATATATGTCTCATGCATTTCAACTAGGGTAGTTGCAACTAAGGCATTTGATAAAAGCTATGTTTCTTTAATGTTTTGGTAACTGCCATAGTCTTGTTCCAAAGCTCCCATCTTGGCACGAATAATGAGGATGCTGACAAAGGTTATAGACTTCGCCTTTGTTACTGCCAAGTGCATCACTCATGCATACTCTCTTGAGTAGCTTGTGTGATAATAGAGGCTGCAATTTTCATTTGTCTAAAAGTTTCTAATGACCATTTGAAATCCCATACAATAATTCCTTTGCAAACCACTACATCTGACAGAAATCACTATCCTCTATGCTTTGATGGACATTTAATTTTCTAAAAAGATTTAGAATAAATATTTCTCCATGCATAACCTACAATCATCCATTTCGTGTATTCTCTAAAAATAGTTAATCTTTGCCTTTCCTTGTTTTTAAATGCTCACTGGTTAGAAATTTTGAAAAATTGAGTAAGGTAGTTTTAGAGGTTAGAATTTTGTAAAATTCGAGCAAATGAAGTTAGAATTATCTGAAATGCAAGCAAGGTAGGTTAGAATTTTGGAAAATTTGAGCACAAAGATTAGAAATTAGAAAATTGGGAGCATAAGGTTAAAATTAATTGAAATGAGAGTAAATATAGGTTGGAATTCATTGAAATTTGAGCAAAGGAGGTTGGGAATGGGCAAAAAGTGAGCACAATGTTAGGATTTTGCAAAATGCGAGAAATGGAGGCTAAAATTTAGCAAAAAGTGAGCAAAGTAGCATAGAGTATATACCAGCCTCACTTGAATTTTCCAAATATTAAAAAAACACTTAAATTACTTATTTATTTAAGACTTTGAAAATGATTTAAAATAATTTTACATACTTTTTGGAAAACCTCCTAATCATTCTTCAATGCTATGAAACTGGAACCTACATAACTCTTGACTAATAAAGTCTTTTTCCATAAAATTTTATTGGTATGATAAAAACATTATGATGATCAAAACCCAATTTTTTTTTTTTTGAGCAACCAAATCAAAAAAATTAATGATTTCTAAAATTTGGTTGAAAATTTTAAAACTTTAAATTCTCCCAATCCTAGAATTGGGTTGCCATGAAAAATGACTCATAATATGCTCAAGAACATCCCTTTCAAATATTTTTGCATAGAACTTCATGGTTTTTGAAATTTAATTGTTTTTGTAAATCTTGGTAGGTTGCATCACTACTCTTAAGGATTTTGACTCAAAAGTTTAAAATTTGTCAAGTTTAAAAACATGGTTAATATTCCCATGCCCTCAAATAACTCATTTTCATCGATTTGTATAATTTTGATTAATTTTCATACTTCCATATTCATTTCCAATTCTCAATTCCAGTCTTAACATGAAACATTGCATCTCTCATTTGAACCTCATGTCTTGTATCCAAGTTTTGCATTTCATCCTATCTTCCTTTCTAACTCATTGGATCTTCCCAAAACACTATTAATGACCCAATTTAACTCAGACTGCAACTTCTCCAAGAGGATTTTCTACCTAAAAATATTTTTCCATCTCAAGGGCATGTATTCACATGCATTTTTAATTGTGGAAGATTGAAGGGCACATAATCTATTGAGAGGGGGGTGAATTAGTAGATCCAAAGAAAAACCATGGTGAGAAGCTCTCACAAGCAAGAATATAATATGGAAATTCTACTGTATGAAGTAGGCACCAACCTATCGAAGACACCAATCCCCAAAAGATTCTGTAGGTACCAACCTACAGGAGACACCAATCCCCACCAAAACATAGACACCAATCCTTGCTAGAACAATACAACAAGTAGAACACCAGTCCTACCAGAATAGAAATAATGGCAGCTTTGAAATATAACTCAGACATGCACCAACAAACACGCTGATTCTGGTGCTTACACTTCTGTCACATACCTTCCATTCATTACATAATTGTATATCTCACTCCTATACTTTCACTATAATCATTAATTACATTCATAGACTCTTCAACACTCATGGATGCACACCATTACATTACAATGCATCTGAACATTTAAAATATATACATGAAACTACATTAACACTCTTCTATGTTGGTCAGGGATCCGCACCAACCTAGACAACATAGGATAGACCTAAATTCATATTACATGAAATGTGTAATACAATGGTCCAAACTTGCTGCCAAAAGAACTTGACACCTTGCACCACCACATGAACCTTAAATAGGTCCAATCCTCACTCTACATGCTTGAATTGAATTTTGCACACTAGTAGTCATTACTATACATGCCTCGAACATGAATCTTGCTTGATGAAATTTTTGATATTTCAAACTCCTTGCACATTGAGTTGTGCCTCTAGAAACTAATAGAACTAGTGTAGGCATAAGTTCTCCTTCCAAACCATAAAGCTACAACACATTTTAAAAAGAAATGCCACTCATATGAAATAGTCTCTTTGCCTAAAATATATCCTTCTGGACCACCACACTCATGTTGAATGCATACTCGAGATGGTATAATAAATTGATTAACTATCTAAAGGAAGTCATGCCATAAAAAAACTTGCTTCATGATGTCTGAATATATTAGATATCCAGTCCATACAACACATTTTTGTAACCTTAAGATTGTTTTCAATACTTGTACTCCTACAATCTTTCTTCATCTTGACAACCTTCACATCTGACAGTATTGACACCCTTTGATAACTGCTGACAGTAGCAATGACCTACTGACATTAGTTTGACATCAATGACAACCTATGCTCAACAATCTCCCCCTTTGTCATTGATGGAAAACAACAAAATATTGGGACCACTAAAACACACACCAGAAAAGAAAAAAGAATAAGTCTAAATGATTCATGTATTGTCCCATTTACTCCCCCTGCGAAAGATATGGCATTAAAAAAAAGAAAGGAAAGATACTTATTTTTTCTAAGCAAGTGAGAATTCACCTTCTCTATACTTCAACATTTCCTCAATTCAACTCTTTCTCCCCTATGATGGATATATTCTTTATGAGAAATTTAGCATTTTGAGATCACTTTCTCCCCCTTTGACATCAATGGAAAAGGATAAAAAAATGCTCACTTTCTCCCCTTAACTAGTACGTTGCAACATTCAGAGCCCTATTTCCAGATAGACTCCCCCTGAGTCCATGCACCACAACTTCTGAAAAATTATTTTTTAAGAGCACTAACCCTTCTTCCAGCAAGGAGGCCAAGCTTCCCCTCACCCTATGCTTTCCTCTTGGATCAAGATTAGATAGTAACAACTCCCAACTTCTACCAAAGAAACTCAAATGTCTCCTTAGGAAGTGGCTTCATAAATATGTCTACAACCTGCTCCTTTGTATCCACATATTCCAACTTAACTTCTTTCTTGACAACTTTCTCTCTCTAGAAATGATATTTGATTGCAATGTGTTTTGTTCTTAAGTGTATGACCAAATTCTTTGAAATTTTTATTGCACTTGTGTTATCACAAAGAATAGTGATAGGATCTTCAAACTCAACCTTCATTTCCTTTAAGTTTTTCTTCATCCAAAGCATCTAAGTGCAACATGTTGCAAGAATATATTCCTCTTTTTCTATAGATAAAGAAACTGATTCTTGCTTCTTACTCAGCCATGACACCAAGTTTTCTCCAAGGAAGAATGCACTACCACTTGTGCTCTTCCAAACATCCACACAACCTACCCAATATGCATCTGTGAATGTTGTAAGAGTGAATTTTTCACTCTTTGGATACCAAAGACCAAATTCTTCAATAAGAATGCACCACCACTTGTGCTCTTACAAACATACACACAACCTACCCAATATGTATCTGTGTATTCTGTAAGAGTGAATTTTTCACTCTTTAGATACCAAAGACCAAATTCTTGAAAATTGTCTTCACCGCCTTCACATGAGTCTCTTTATGTCTTGCCTAAAATCTAGAAACCATTCCAACTGACTGCATAATATCAGGTTTGGATGCTATCACATACAACAAATTTCCAATCATATACCAGTACACCATTTGATCTACTAGAGAAAAATCATTATCCTTGCTCAACTTACACCTGGTAACCATAGGTGTTGCAACAGGTTTGCAATCTTCCATTCTAAACTTTCTTAACATATTTATGCATTTTTGTTACAAGATAAAAATCCCTTTGTCTGATTGAACAATCTACAATCCCAAGAAGAAAGACAATTCTCCTAACATAGACATATCAAAATCATCTTGCATAGCCTTATGATTTTTTTTGTACATTTCATCACTACTTCGTCAAAAAATGGTGTCATCAACATATACCACAACTATCAACATTTCTTCTCCTTTTATTTTTATGTACAAATTATTGTCCACATAGTCTCTTCAGAATCCTTGTTGTTGTAAGTATCCATCCAACCTTGCATACCAAGCTCTGGGAGCTTGTTTGAGTCCATATAAATCCTTCTTCAATTTGTAAACATAATCTTGATTGTTAATCCATTAAAATCCTTTTGGTTGCTCAATGTAAACTTCTTCTTTAAGTTGTCCATTTGAGAATGTTGAATTCACATCCATCTAATACACATTGGAATTCTTGAATACTAAGAGAGCTAAAAACATCTCGATTGCCTCTAATCTAGTCACCAAAGCAAATGTCTCCTCAAAGTCTATAACTTCAACTTGAGCATATCCTTTACACAAAAGTTTTGTTTTGTTTATGATCACTTCGTCTTCTTCATTTAGCTTGTTTATGAATACCCACTTTGTTCTAATCACATTTTTTGTCCTTAGGCCTTGAGACAAATTCCCAAGTTTCATTCTTCATGATTTGATTCAGTTCTTCCATAGCATCAATTCAACCATGTTCATTACTTGCTTCTTTATATGTTTTAGGTTCTGTCTTTGATACTAAAGCAAAATATACTTGTTCTTTTGATCTTTCCAGCCTACTTTGGGTTAGAACCCCACTATCTTTGTCACTGATAATTTGATCTATAGAGTGATTTTTCTAAACATATTTAGCTAGAGTTTTTAAAGCAACCTCTTTTGGTTCTTCAATGTTTCTATGAATTGATTCCTCTTCCTCTTCAACTTCTAAAATAGTAGTACTTTGAATTGTTTCATCAACTTTTACATTTTCACTTTCAATTATCCTCTTCAATATTTTGTTATAACATCTATTAGATTTGCTTCTTACAAAGTAACCAAGAAAATATCTTCATCTGACATTGAGTCAAACATACCCAAATTCTCCTCATCCCTCTTGATGTCCAAAATTTTTTGAAGTGCCTTACTGATGTCAATCTTCCTTTCCATAACTTGTATGGAGTCTTCTCTATCTTGTGCCTGATCTGAGCTTTGTTTAGAATATATACTACTATCTATGTAGCTTCTCTCTAGTACATATATGGAAGATTTTCTTGACATGGAATAGTCCTTTCCATTTCCTATCTGGTTCCTTCTTTTAGTAACTCCATTTTGTTGTGATGTTCTAGGGGAAGAAAACTACCTCTAGATTCCATGATTTTCATAGAATCTCTCATACTTCTCAACTATAAATTCTCTAGCTCTATCTAATCTTAGAACTTTGATTCTTATTCTCGTTTCATTTTCCACCATAGCCTTAAATTCTTTGAACTTCTCAAAATATTTTGACTTCTCTTTTAGATATGTAATCCAAGTCATTCTAGTATAAACATCAATCAACATCATGAAATACTTGTCTCCTTGTGGACTCTTAGTCCTCATTGGTCCACACAAATATGTATGTACCAAATCCAATGGATTTAATGCGGAATACTCCTTAGCTAGGTATTTTATTTTTGTTTGCTTCCCTTCATGATATGGCTTGCAACTGATTGACTGAGGTTTCTTGATTCTTGGCATATCCCGGACCAACCCTTTTGAACTAACCTTGACGATATCATCAAAATTAATGTGTCTTGATATTCTATGCCAAATCCAACATTCATCCTTCTGCGCAGTGAGACATCTCTTCCCATTCAACTTACTAAGGTGATAAATATCACTTTCTATCTTGCTTCCTTCTGCAATCAACTCATCGGTACTTGATTTTCTAATTTCACATCCATCACCACTAAAGGATAACTATTATCCCTTATCATACATCTAACTAAAACTTAACAAATTATGTTTTAATCCTTCAACATATACAACATCATGTGTCTTTTTCTTACCCCCATCAAGACTTAAAGTACCCTTACCAAATATTTTATCAATAGAATTTTTTCCAAGGGTAACTGAACCACCTTCATATTCTTTGAAATTCATGAACATACTTTTATCTGTAGTCATATGAATAGAGCAACCGATATCAATAATCTAAAGATTCTTCCTCTCCTTCTGAGCATGTACTATTTTTTGTGCAATTAAAGAATTCTTAAACTTCTCTTCCAAAACATGTTTCCAAACCTTTTCTAGAACATCACTCTTTCCTTTCTTCGGTAACGGAAAACTCACAAAATCAATTTTGTAATTCCTTGCAATACATCCAAAATTGTTGCACTTGAAATATATGATATTGAAATTGAACAAAGATGCAAATGCATTATTACTGATAAAATTATTTCTTCTTATTGGAACTCTTCTACAATCCACAACCTTATGTCCATAATCATTATAATTAAAACAATAACCAGAAAAAGAAAAGCTTGACTTGGTATTGTATCCTTGTCTTTTAGATCTCCTCCTTTTGTTCTAAACTTGAACAAATCCATTATTTTGAGTCATGCTTCCATCACTTGTTAATGCCCTCTCTAAATTTGAAATTTCAGAACCTCTCACTCCCAGACTTGCCTTAGTAGTCTTCTCAAACTATTTTTTCACCTTTTTCTTCTGATCATTAAAACTGACTCCACTTTTAATGTCATGCAAAACTTATTGACCTTCCAATATTTGATCTAGGATTTTAGTACTTTTATTGAACTTGAACTATAGCTCCAATTTCCTTCTCAAGATATTTTCTGGCTACAACAATCTCTGTCTCTAGCTTTTCACAGTCTTTATTTCTTGCTAGTAACTTGTCTATCAAAACTTCTTCAACTCTTTTTGCTTCTTCTGCTCTTTAGATCAACAAGCATCGTTTTAGAAATATTCTTTTTTTTTCCATTTTTTCTTTGGCTCTTACTTCTACAATTCTGATATTCACTTTCTTGATTTCTTTTCCCGCCCATAACAAGTTCTTCATAAGATCTAATTCTTCTTCATTTTCTTTGGAACCCATTTTAGCATCATTGTCAACAGTTTCAAAATCCATGAATACAAATTTTCCATTTTCATCACTAGATGCACCTTCATCTTCTTCTTCTATAGAATATTCTTGTTCTTCCTCATTAGTATAAAAACACTTGAAAGGTAATTTACCTTTACACTTACCAAAACCTCTTTGCAGCTTTTTGACAAAATTTTCTTCTTCCAAATTTGATCCACAATTAGAATCTTGATCAACTTGCTTTAAAGATACTCTAAAAGTGGATTATTTTCTTATAGAATCTTCACTTTCAAATCTCATCTAAAATTTGGTTAATGTTTCATGCAACTCAATCAACTTTAAAGTATTCACATCTTTAGGTTCTTCAATAGAAAAAAAATTAGGATCAAACCTTCTAGGTAAGGATTTGAGTACCTTCTTCACAACAATATTCTCATCCAAGATTTCACGAAGACCTCAAATATGATTGACAACTTCATCAACTTGGAGCCTGAATGTAGAAATGTTCTCTTCTTTCATCCTTAGGCCTTCAAACTAAGCTATGTAATTTTGCAACTTGGCTTCTTTGACTTTATCATCACCTTCATATATAGTTTCCAAATTTTCCCATATTTCCTTTTTTGTTTTGTAATCCATCACTTTTGAAAACTCAACGCTAGGCAAACCACATAAAAGAGAATTTCTAGCCTTAGCATTGATTTCATAAGCCCTCTTTCCAATCTGATCCCTAGAAGGGTTTTTAGGGATTTCATAACCTTCTACAACTAAATTCTAGATATCCATTCTTATAGCCATCAAATATGACTATATCCTAACTTTCCAAAAAGTAAAGTTAGATCCGTCAAAAATCAATACTTTGTTTCCAGAAGAACTATGTTGTGCCATCCCAGATCTACCTTAAGTTGTTAAAATATTTCAAAGGAACTTAGATTTGATACCAATTTAAGGGCACAAAATCTATTGAGAGGGGGGTGAATCAGTAGATCCAAAAAATTACAATATTTGTAGAAACCTTCATAACTAATTTATAGATTTTCAACATGAAGAGGATTGAACCATACAAGTTATTAAGTAAAGCAATTAAAGCAAAACACAAGATAACACATAACAAAATTTTTTTATGTGGAAACTCAAAATGGAAAAAACCACGGTGAGAAGCTCTCACAAGCAGGAATATAATAAATAAATTCTAAAATATGTAGGCACCAACCTACTAGAGACACCAATCCCCAAAAGATTCAGTAGGCACCAACCTACAGGAGACACCAATCCCTACCAAAACAATACAATAGGTAGAACACCAATCTTATCAAAATAGAAATAATGGTGATTTAAAATATAACTCTGACATGCACCAGCAAACTCACTGATGTTGCCACTTACACTTCTATCACACATTTTCTATTCATTACACAATTGTACATCTCACTCTTGTAATTTCACTGTAATCATTAATTACATTCACAAACTCTTCAACACTCATGGATGCACACCATTACAATACAATGCATTTGCACAATTGAAATATATACATGACACTACATTAATACTCTTCTATGTCGGCCAGGGATCCACACCAAACTAGACAACATAGGGCAAACCTAAATTCAAATTACATGAAACATGTAATACAATGGTCCAAACTTGCCGCCAAATCAACTTGATGCCTTGCACCACCATAGGAACCTCAAATAGGTCCTATCCTCACTCTACATGCTTGAATTGAATTTCGCATGCTAGTATACGTTACAACACATGCCTTGAACATGAATGGCTTGATGAAACTTCTGATATTTCAAACTCCTCGCACACTGAGCCATGCTACCCAAAACTTAGGAAACTGATAGAACTAGTGTAGGAATACTCTCCTTCCAAATTGCAGAGCTTCAACAAATTTCTAAAATAAATGCCACCCAGATTAAATAATCTCTTTGCCTAAAATATATCCTTCTAGACCACCAAACTCATGTTGGCTACATACCCGACATGGTATAGTAAATTCATTAACTATCTAGAGGTAGTCATGCCATAACAAAACTTGCTTTGTGATGCCTGAATAGATTAGACAGTTCATACACATTATCAAACAACACATTTTTGAAACATTAATATTTTTTCAATACTTGTACTCCTACAATCTTTCTTCATCTTGACAATCTTCACATCTGACAGCCTTGACACCGTTTGATAACTATTGACAACAACAATGATCTGCTGACATTAGTTTGACATCAATGATAACCTATTCTCAACAAAGATGAGGGTGATCATATTTCTATCAATGCAATGGTTGATTTTTAACTCTTAACATCCTCACACTTATTTTTGATTATCCATCTCAAAAAATTTGAAGGGATTTCACTAGTATTGCACACCACATTTATAACTCCTAGTTCTTAATCCAATTCTTGCAAGAAACTATGTGACCAAGTAAAACACTATATATACAAATTTATTCTATAGACAAACGATTAGTCATTTTTAGCCTTTGACTTGAGTAAGTTTTGAAGAATTTTATGGTTTCAACCCTTGAAACCCCTTGAAACCCTAGTTACCTAGAGAATATTTTTTATAAATACATGGAGGTATTTTTTTTGTAAATGATGTCACTAAAAATCTCCATAGATCCATTTTTAAATCTTCAATAAAATTATAGATTAGGGTTTCCTCTTTCCATATTTTATAGTGTGCTTGTAATGAAGTTTTGATGAATTCATAGAATTAAAACTGATTGCAATATTTGTAACAATGTATTATTCATTACACATGGCTTTTTGTAGTTTAAATATGGATACTAAGAATTTTAAGTTATTTGATATCATATCTATTGTGTATATATGAATATCCTATATTCTATTATGATTTCAAAGTGTTGTTTCACTTAGTGAAATATGACTTTGTAACCTAATAGATTAGGCACCAATACTAGAAGTTATGGTTGACCATGCAGTAAAAAAGAAAACATTTTACACTAGTAGCTTGTGAGTAGGGCTAGTACTTTTATGCACTTTTTATTCAACAATTCATTTGGGGAAGCATCTTTAGCAAGCCATAATAATTCACATCCTAAGGAATCATGTTTTCAATAACTTCATCTTTCCTTTATGCAATTATGTTCTTATCATTTTGAAAAGAGGTTTTATGTGTAGTATGTTACTCTTTGGTCTAGTGACAATCTTTGGGGCCAAGCATATATTGGGTACTACTATAATAGTTTTGGTTATTTTATCTTTAGTTGTGATTTATCTTGTTAATGATACCATTAGGAATACCCTCTTGGGTCTAACTAAGCCTATAGTGAATACCCACTCTTATAAATTGGCCCAAAATTTCCTATATCCTAATGATGAGATAATCAATCCCCTTTAGGATGAAAATTAATTGGCCCTAAAGTTAATTGATTCCTCTAGGATTTTGGGTAGTATTGAAGGCCCTAGTATCCCAACAAAAAATATTTTGTAATTTATAAAATCATAAACTTATGCCAACATAATGGTGCCATTTTTGGGGAGGGTTTAACACTAGAATTATCTAGAAGACCCTGCAACTTCAAGTAATTTAATTTCATTCTTATGTTATTAATGTGTAAGTTTATATCCTAATAAATTTCACCAATAAAATGGAATTAGAGATCTAATCTCTTGTTTTGATATTTTGAAGATCTTAATTGTTAGAAAGAATTTTCTCTTCCTAGTGAACATGGTTGACTCTAGTCAAGTTAATCCTATAATCAATTTTAAAATAAAAAGGATTAAAATATAAATAATAAGGAATTTTAGAGATCAACAAGGATAAAAATAAGCTTTAACTCGTTTATGTCTTATGGCATTATATGGTTTTGCAAAAGTGTACGGTAATAGTACATACTACTTTAAGATAATAACGAAAGACCTCATGAAGTTTCTAGTTCATAACATTATAGATTGAGTAATACTTGTGTTAAGTAATGCTATTCTACCTTGGACATATTATTTTATGTGTGTTTCTCTTATGTAGTTGTGACCCCGATTAATCATGATGAAGTGTGATTGTCTTAGTCCAATCCTTTTTTTTTGTAACAATAAAAATTTCAAAAAATCAAAGAAACAAGAACTTTACAAGAATCAAATTCCTACATTACCTCAAAGAAATATCAAATGCTAAAGTATTAAGTACAAAGTTAAGGAAATGGAAGATATACAAATAAAAGGAGTGTTAAAGAAAAAATATAATTTATTTGGAGCTATAAGCCACATAGAAATAAAATTTATTCTATAGAAAGATAACATGTATAAAATATAATCAGTACAAAAAATAGAATAACAAACACAAAAAACGTGGAACCATACACAAATAATCTCTGTGCAAAACTCTAATGTAAAGTATAGATATCCTCACAAAAGTGTTATCATC
>VDFB02162617.1:0-24767 GCA_007258455.2 Sequoia sempervirens
TTGATTTGGCACTCCCTTCCATGGAAGCCACATATGAGACTGATCAGTTCATACATATCCATTTAAGGCCTTAGTGAAGTCTCTTCCCAAAATCAGACCATAAGTGTCAAGTATGTCTGCTACCTGTATATTAATGACTTGTTGAATTATAGCATCTAAGGCAATTTGCATAGGTATCATGTTTAGTTCCCCTACCACATTAACTTTTGTTCTATCCAGTTGAGTGACTTTCTTTTGAGAGACGTCAGGGGTAATTCCTAGAGCTCTATAGACAACAAAGGGCATCACATTCATGGAATCACCTAAATCTAGTAGACAATTGTGCAAAATCTTCCCAAAGAGATGAACAAAAATCAGAATTGGAGGAGTTTTTGTTCTACCTTGGAATAAAGTTAGGGGGTATCAACCTGAGCAAATTGACTTTTATCTTTTTCTTTCCCTTTGTCTCCAGGTTGTGTGTGAACCTGACTCTGATCTTTCAACCCTTGAGAACCAGGTACTTTATTAGTAGTCTCACTAACAAGTCTATCTTGTAATACTGAATTTATATTGTAAGCTCCTAAGACTACATTTCTAATAGTAGGGACTCTCAATAGTTCAAATGTAGAAAGGCTTACCTTTAGTTTCTTTAGTTCTTCTGTAACATATGAAACTAGCTACTCTATGTTTGTGTCAGTAGGAGCCTCCCTGAAACATTCCACCACCTTGTCTTTGCTTGCTTCAGTACCCTTTCCTTTTGATAGATCAACTTGTTCTTGGTCTTTGGATAAGTATTGCCTAGGTACATAAGGATATGTTAGATTATTGTTGGCATTGGGATCTGGAGGTATGGTGAAACTTTTTGGAGGAATAAAAGTGCTGAACGGACCTCTAGCTTTTGGGCTTCTAGTTGGTCTATTCCTCGAATCATACTTCTTCACAGGCTGTTGGAATGTCTGCACTTCTTCAATGCCCATTTCTTCTTCATTCAAAGGGGCATTATCATTCTCACTGCTTTCATTGAATAACTGTGTAATCTCATCTCCATTGCATACTTGATTTGCCTCCTCTCCCTACTTACATGACTCTTCTTCAGGTCCATTTTCCTCACTTTGTGGGAAAGGAGCATGATTCAACACCAGTACAGGTGAGTCATAAGGAGTAGATGGTACTAACTCCTAATTACTGGCATTATTCTCCACCTCATACTAAAAGATAGATACAACCGTCTGGAACTCAGGGTAGTCTAACTCAGAATTTTTACTTGTCTTATAGAGCCTACACCAACTTGATAAAGAAACTTCAACCAAATACACACCACTTGGAGGATTTTCTTGATTAGCTGGTTGATCCAATGGGGTAGGAACACCTCCATTGTTTCGCCTCATATTCCATGTCCCATTCTATCTGGGTGGTTGTCTTCTATCAAATACTTGTCCACCAGCCTATCCTCTATCAAAATTTTGGCTAGAGGGTTTCCCTCTCTCAAAGTTTTGTCCCCTTTCAAAATGTTGTCCTTTGTCAAAGTTATGTCCTTGTTGATGCTCCCGATTTTCTCTATTGTGGTTAGACGCATACTCCATTGAGCATCTTGGAGTTGAATATTTTGTTTTCTCAAATAGGTGACCTCTATGTCCAACTTATTCAATTGTTTGGTTAGTTCATCCAATCTCTCCTTGTTAGGATTACTATATGGAGTCTGTTCACACTGTTTTGAGGATATCATGTTACCATACCGGAGCTCAGTGACTAGTTCAATACCTTAGAATTATGTAAATATGTGGTGAAGCCAGTCTGGGGTTGTGGATGGAGGGGTTGATTAACACTTTGCTGAGGATAATTGATCACTGGTGGGACTTGATTTATAGGAGGTCTTCGATGAGGGACTAGAGGCAATTGAGGTATTTGATTCATAATAGGAGTATGATTGGTAAGAGCCTGATTGAGAGCTTGAAATTTCCCAGGGTGAGCAGTGGGTCCTAATGACGGTAAAGGGCTAAATAATTGTTGTCTCAAATCAGTACTAACCTTAACAACTTTTGTGTATGCATCAAGCAGAGTAGCTGGAGGGTTAGTTCTCCATTTCATGAAAGTATCTGTCAAGCTATCAAGACCCTCATAATAGATTTCCAAAGCAGTGACATCATCTACAACATAGGGGCTTTGCAACCTAGTATACTCCCGATGGAATCTGTTATTAAAAGACCCTATAGGCTCATTGACTTCCCTCTTGACTTTGGTAAACTGCAGATAGCACTCATTAGCACTTATAGGAATTTTGAACTTTTGTAGAAATGCAGTTTCAAGTTCAGTCTAGTTATGGATTGATCTAGCAGGAAAATGATTATACCAGTAGAATGCATCTTCTCCTAGGGAATAAGGAAAGAGACTGCATGCAACATCCTCATGGTTGATTCCCCTATCCCTAAGACAAGTCTGAAAAATCTTGATGTGTTCCTCTACAGTTCTATTGGGATCATTAAGATGGAACTTTGAACAGAAGTGTTCAAGATTCTTCGGCATCACATTGTAATTATTGAAGGATAATGGAGATGGGTTGTTATCCAGGAAAGCCATTGGTGGGGTCAGAGGTGGTAAAGGCTAATTTACGGCTAGTTGAGGCCGCTGGATGGGGATGGCTTCAAAATCATATGAAGATGGACTTGATGAAGATGAGGTTGAAGGAGATGATGGAAGTGGTTGGGTGGATGATGATTCTCCCCTTCTTCTGGTCCTTCTTGACCTGCTAGGAGCTTTCAACACTTGAAACTCTTCTTCTCCTGGTGTAGATCTGGTTCTTTTTCAAAATCTTTCAGGAGAAATGGCAAAGAAAAATTGATCCAGCTTGCTTATTAAGGCCCTCCTTCTAGCGCCAATCTATTGATGCCATTTTCTACACAACAATAACTCAAACATAATATAGAAATCCTATCTCTCTTGAAAGGTAAATCTTTATTAGCAAGCCTCAAGAGATAACCCCAAGGTCTCTAATGTTAGGTCTTGACAATGCATAAACAACTTAGTGATAATGTGAAAATGCTGGTAATCACAAAGGGACCTTACAAAAAAAATGTTGCAAGTCTTAAATTTATCAGATTTTGCAATATGATGATACTTGAATTCCTAAATATAACCCAAACTTCAAAGAAATAGCAAAAGATAAGGGTTCTAAGAAATCCTAAGATTAAAACTACTCCAAAGACCAATAATGCAAATGATAAAATACTTGAAATGGACCAATCCCTCAAAACTAATTCCTACTTAACCCAAATTTTATCTACAATCTTAAAAAAACCGTGCAATCTTCTAAGGAACTAAATATTTTCAGATCATGAGACATTCATTCAAGCCAACCCTATTTTGCAATTGAAATGAATGAAACATCCACAATTGAGCTAAGCACAATAAATAGAAGGTCCAGGATAACTTTACACATCAACTCACAATCAACTAGTTGCTAAAAGTATGGACCGAGGATTGCTACAAACACTTCAAGCATCAATCCATAAACACCATTGTATCAAATCTAACTCTAAACCTAACATATATCCAATGTTTTCCAAGAAATTTCAAAACATAGAATAACAAGAACCATGCAAGATAAATCAACACAAGAAAGATCATCAAAGAACAATGTCTTAACTTATATTGAATCACCCAAATATTGCAACAATTCCAGTATTCTATATTACAACACTTGCTTTAGAATAACTCCTATCTCTAACTCTTTCTCTATCACTTAAGTTGCTCCAAAAATCTAATTTTATAGCCCCCACAAATGAGATGAAATTCCCTATTTATAAAAACTATATGCCATGTTGGCCCAAATAAGGTTACAAAAGATGTGGCTATAATAGGTTAGCCTAGAGAGTTTCTAGAGTAAATCAATATTTTGCATTTAATGCTTGAGACTTTTCCAAGTCGTCCTGGGTTCTCCAATGTAGCTCGCTCCAATGCATGTAGAAGACGAAAGAAGTAGGGTGTAGAAATCCTAGATAAATGGGAAGCACAAATATTGATGCAATCATTCATTAACTGGCCCGTTGTCCTTATCTTGACCCAATTTATCCTGCACCTTAAGAAAAATATTCTCTAAGTCAACCAATGGTGGAGTAATTAATACTTTAAATCTCCTTTCAATTGATTTAATCTCCTCCCTTGATTCCTTGACGACCTTATCCCACTATACCTTGAGATCTTGAAACTTCTCTGTAACAACAATATAGGTAGATGCATCATCCAAATGGTGGGCAGTGATTGGACCATCATCAATTGGAGCATAAACTTCATGCCACCATTTTCTTAATTGTTCCAAGCTCAAATGTTTTGGCACAAAGTTTTTTCTTCCAATCATCACTTCAAAGAATGATATGCATTTATTATAAATTCCATTCAATGTATTTCCCATCTGCTGACCCCATTTATGGATTTTCTTCAGAACTTTTTGTTTGATCTGTAAGGCTTCATACCACTCCCAAGGCTCTGAAACCTTTGAGGAAGGCAAGATTCCATCACTTATTAATTTGTCCTTAGTATAATCAATGATTTCCTTTGTTTTCTGTAGGAGAAGATCCACATCCTCTTTATCTTGTGCCAATAAAGTCTGAAACCACTCGAATGATCTATGTGAATCTCCACAAGTTGACAAAATTTCCTTAATCATGTTGTCCCCTCTAAGCCCTACTCCTTGTAGCCATTCATGTGTAACCTGTGTAGAGGTTTTCATCTTTTCAAGCTCACTAATTGTCTCCATAGGTAATAAACTTCCTGCTGATGAAGAAGAACTAACCTGGGCAATAGACTGCAAAGGCTTCATAAGATTTTGCAGATGTTTCTTTAACTCTGCATTTTCTTTCTTCAATCTCTCCTTAGCCTGCACTTCTTTATCCAATATTTGCAAAATTGTAGCAGCAGACCCTTTGAACTCCTCTACTTCTAGTTTTCCAGAGGTAGGCCCCAAATTTATTCTTTGAATGCTATAATCTTGAGGAGTTACCTCATCTTTACTCTTATCTACTACAAGACTGGCAATATGAATCACTCTATTGTTTGATTCATCCCTATCAACCTTAGAAATGGTTCTAGCGTTCTTCTTTGTTTTAACTTTTCCAATATTGGCCAGTAAATCATCCGAACTTAGAGGAGTATCATCTACAACTACTTGCTTATTTTTCAATTCCTCATCGAGCCAACTAGAGGTAGAAATACCTAACTGTTGCTCACCTTGTTTATCCTTTTTTGGTTGATCAACAAAGGAGTCAATATTTGAATCATGTACTGTAGGAACCTCTTCACCTTTATCCTCCTTTTCTTTATCCTTCTCTTTATCCTCCTCTAGATTCACATTCTCCTTCGTGTCATGTATCTATGTCACCTCATGAGTTGGATAGGGAGTTCATTCATGCATCTCTTCTTCCTCCAGGGATTTCTCACTTGTATCCTTCACTGGTGAATCTTCATATGACACCAAAGAAGATTATAGAATCTTATCAATCTTTGCCTCTACACTGTGAAGATCTCCATCCTTGAATTCCTCCATGTCCTCACCTTGAGGGGAATCCTAAACAACTACATTTGTTGGCTTTTTTTCTTCACTATGCACTTCATGAATAGGAGGGGAGGCAGAAGTATCCTTTTTTTGCTATGTAACAAAGGGAATCATGGGAGCACCTTCTTTTACCAATCCTGCCTTAGGGGATGGAGTTCTTGATCTCGGAGTATAAACTTGTGTTTTCTCTCCAGAACTCTCAACATTAACCAGCTCTCTCCCTATCTCATCCTTTCCCCTCGATGGCTCACTTTGCTTCCTTGATGTTCTCGTTAGTCTTCTCCATTTGAGCATAGGTGAATCACCCTTCTTTCCTTCTTCTTCATATTCCTCCCCTCGAGCATATTTCTTCTCCTTGGAAGTAGTCTTTCTCTTCTTTACTATGGGCTTTCTTTTCTTTTCTTCTCCAATCTCTGTTTGACCACCTTTGATCTTAACTTTAAAAGGTGAGTCAAGCTTTTTCTTGCCTTTTGGGTCCAACTCCTCCTCAGAGGTAGACTAAGACTTCAAGCTTCCCATCAGGTCATAAGTATACTATTTCCCTTCAGTATCTAACTCCCAAATCTTGTGCTTGATCCACAACTTGGTGTATTTGATCACAGGGGCATTGATTTGCTCCAATTCTATTTTTTCTTCTTCCATCCAATCAATTTCACCTATCTGCTTATCTTTAACTGGCTCATCATCATGGTTTTGTATAACTTCCCCATCATCATCAATTTGATCTGGGATGGCCTTGATGCTATACAATGTAATTAATTTGGCAGGAAATCTATAAAATTTCCTCCTTACAACATCAAATTCATCTTTACAATTGGCCTAATAATCTTCAAGATCATCCTTATGTCTAAATTCTCTGCTGGATTTCTTTTGAGCCCCACCTGTTCTGTCAAATCTAGGTCTCTTAGTATGCAAGGATAAGCCGAAGATTCCCATCTCTTCTTCAGAAAAGTGTGTTGTAGCTAAGGAAGGACAAGCCACACTTCTGTATGGAGCTCTCTAACAACTATCAATCTTGATGTAGGAAAATGTGGGAAACTATATAAACCATGCCCCATACTTCTGAATCAACTCCTTGGAAGCATAAAAAATCCTAACATGCTTTGCACCCTGGAGCAATCTTGTGATATACATGGTAAATGCATCATTTACCCTTCTATAGCTAGAACTCTCCAAATGCAACTGGGGGTAGACTTCATAGATCACATCCTGGCCAAAGACCCCTCGAGTGGCCAATCCCTTATATGGATGAAACCTTGCCAAGGCATAGAACAAATAAGATGTCATAGTGAAAGTCTTGGTCTGTAGCATGTTACACAATTGCTCATGAATCATCCTACTGATTAATCCTACCCAATGGTAGTATGTACCTTGTTCCATTCTCACTATCAAATAAAACATCCAATTCTCAAACATTCCTACACACTTAAGACCCATCACTCTACTGAGAAGGTTGATTGCATCATAGTAGTTTGATTTGAACTTAGCTCTGAACAACTATTTTGGAAATCTAGAAATGTATGCCTTAGGTTTCTCTAGCCAAGTATTGATAATATCTAGAGCCTTGTTTGTATCCTTCTCATAATAATTATTAGCTATATCAATATCTAATTGTACCACATGAGACCTGTCTAGCATGTCAAATGTTTGGGAAACTGAGACAGGAGAGAAATTTGCAAGTACCTTGCCCTCTGGACTAATCACTCTCTGTGTACCTTGATCATAATGTCAAGGACATTCCAAAACAAGCTCATAACACTATACTATCGAAGGGAAACCGGCCACATGAGCCAACCCAGAGTCTCTCATTCTCCTCACCAACACAAAAGGGTCGTTTGCATCCATCCTTGCCTTGAATTCTTCATAGCCCCACTTTCCCACATTAGTGTCAGTCACCTTTGACCAAATGGAGACAAGTTTACTCTCGAGAGCCTTACTCTTTGTATCCAACTTAATTCTTTCAACCTCTGAGATGGGAGCTCCCTCAACATCAGGATCCATTTCCTTGTTCTTAACCTTGCTAGCAACAACCTTGCTTGATTTAGCCTGCACTCAACAAAAATTACAATCACTATCCATTACAATATAAGAGTTAAGGTTATCCCATCATAAACAACATATTCATCATCCAAATAAGCCCAAACAATGATCAAAATCCCTTCAAATCTTACATATATAATTCCTTAAAAATCTCAGGATTTTCACCCCTTCGCGGAAATCAAGCCAGGAAGGAAATTTGGGGATTTTAGGGCTAGGAAGAAATCAACGATGAAAGCACAAATCACCCTAAACATTATTTCATCATAATTATTGCTGAAGTTAACATAACTTTTGCATTTATATGCATTCCTAGGTAAAAGATAGGGAGATGGCAATTTGGGGATTTCCGAGAGCGAAGGAATTCTGTGAGGCACCTAATATCCCGAAACTCTCAATTTTTATACACAGTTTTTCCCTAATTGATCGAATGATCAAAATTTTTGGAATTTGGCTCAAATTTTATTCATTTCAAATCATTCATTGATGGCCTAGACCTATAACTCATTCAAACATAGTTCGATTGATATTGGCAAGGAATTCAAAAATCGTAACCCTAGGGTTCTACCATGAAAAACTAGTCCAAGCCTTGGTACACTCATTTATTCAATAAAATCAAGATCAACTATTCAAAACTCTCAAAAGGAAGTGACAATCAGATGCAAATGGGAAATCAACAACTCAAACTCATATCCAGATCATCAATTCATGAAACACAAGGAACCCTAGATCAATCGAACCAAATCACCATCACCCACAACACTGAATTCAAAGGATGAGCTTAGCAAGGATTCAAATCATCAACTCAATGGAGGGTTGCGACATTGACACTCAGGGAAGGCATCAAAATGAAAAGGGGATAACCCTAGTTTAACCACGGACCTCCCAAAACGCAGAAAACCCAAGCAAAGAATACACATAATACCATGAAACCATACATACTCATCAATCAAAGCAAAGGTATCATGCACATACCATGGACGGAGCAAAGCCCAGGAGAAAAACAACTGCCAACAAGCTTCAAGTTTTCCATAGATGCAAATGAGGCCAAGAAATGTCACCAAAATCAACTATTCACCGCTCCAACAATCAATCTCTTCAAATTTGATGTGAGACAAATAATACCAATTTGCTAACATAAAATCTCTCACAATTCCATTAAATGCAAGCTGCAGGATTCGTACAATAGGCATAAATGAGGTGAAATGACCACTTAAGACGTACTTCGAGGATCTGAGGGAGTGACGGAAGTCAGGGATCTAAAGACCTAAGGAAATTCAGAGAATTCCGACTGATACAAAATTCTACAAAATACCAGAATCTCTAAAATGTAACATTAAGCAATACCCTTCGAACATCCAAGACACCAATAGAAATCAGATATTTTTGCCCATGGAGGAAATACCCGAGACCCAGGAAATACCCGAAATTCACCTTTAACTTAGGATTTTACCCATTTTCGTGATTTTGAACTTTGAAGGTGACTTCTAAGGATTGATTCATGACCATCAAATTGCAAGAGGGCACCCCAAAAGAGAAAATTCATCAATGCACATGGGTGATTCAAGACAGACTGAGGGACTTATCCCTTAGGGGGATGAAGTCAGGACCCTACAAAAAAAATAAAATGAAAAGCAAAGCAAAGCAAAGAGGGTCCCTGCTTCAACAAAGTGTGTGTGCAAAAACTACACAACAAGGAGGAATAGTGCCAAATGCCATATCATAAATAATTGTACACTAAGGGAGAATGGAACATGATCATCCCATACCAGTCCCATTTACATCCCCATACTCACAAAACAAATTCCCCAATGCATCTGCACCCCCATATGACCTGAAAAGGATCCCTCCTGGATATAGCAGTTTACATAGTTCACATCACGACACATGCCAGTAGCTCAAAGAAGCCTCAAACTTGAGAAGATTAAAAATAAAGATTTCAAAATTTACAACAAAATCTCAAGAAGTAAAGAAGAAAACATAAATAAATCAATCAAATACAAGGGAACCATCTCAATCCAAATAAAAACTGTTTAAATCAAATTAAGTCCTTGAGGCAAAAGGGACCACACAAATTAAACATCCAAAAATATAATACTACTTGAAAAAAAAACAAAAGAATCTTCAAAATAAAACACACTTCACAAAAATTGGCACATTACATGCACTATGTGACTTCTTCAAGCCACTCAAGGGGTGGAAGGGAATGGTGGTTCTCAAACCACAAAATAATCATATAGTAACCAAGCATAGTCCCACACAACCCTTGACATCCCAACCAAATAGTCATAAATAAATATATATATATATATATGAAGTAACCTATAAAAGAAGTTATTTGTACATTGAATCTTACCCAAGAGAACATCATTCACCAACACATATCCCTTTACTTCCATCATAATCATTGTAAATGCTATAACCTAAGAAATGATTTAATATTTTGTTGTCACAAGCCCTACATTTGTCATTTAATATGATTTTAACAAATACTGGATAGCAAGAATTAAACAATTTCATTTTTTTCCCTTTTTATCCAACATTTCTCACAAACCATGACTGGTTAAAGAATTTCATGTATGTGAATAGACCAATAATAATACCACAAGAACACTGCATCTAATACTCATACCTCTGAATATCCAATATTGGTAACATTTGTAGCCCAAGTGGAAGCTCATCCAAAGTTTGGCACACCAGATCCATCCTCAACCCATGGGATACACTCAAGGAAAAAGGTTGTGCACTATAGACCAACAAATGCAGTCCTCAAAGGGGGAGTTGATCCAGCTCAACATTCCAAGGGAGAACCAAATTCTTGACATTTTTCCATTGGATAGCACAGGGACGCATCAAGAATCACAATGTTCCCATGTTCCAAAGAACGGATGGACTCTCTCAAGCCCAAACAAAGGAGGCTCTCATCCCTCAAGCAAGATCCGCTCCTTAGTCACAAAAAAATAAAATTCCACACTGAACCAAAACACACAACAAAACATGCAATATCATCACACATAATTTAACTTGAGGGTATAAGCAAGTAGATCATCCCAAATTTCCACCACACCCTTATCCCAAGCTAGATACCCAGTATCTCAAACTTGAGTCACAAACATAACATTCACTGGTTTCTCACAACACATATTATAATGCACTTTCATCACTTTAGACACAAAAAAAAACACTTAGCCACTTTGAAACATATAAATACCACTTAGCAATATCAAAGCATGAACTGGTTTACATTTGAAACAATTATCAACACCCAATTACATCACTATCACATTGGATTTCCAAGAAAGAATTCCATTGATGTAGGAGCATCCAACAGTGTAGGGCAATCCTGCATCACCCAAAAAAAATTGTTTTCTTTATTTTCTTTAGATATTTTGAGTCTCGTGATGGAATTTAAGGGGTATAAGACTGTTAAGTGTCAAAAATAGCGAAAATAGGCACTTACTACTTTTAGTAAGTTAGCCTAAACAAGATCCTATGGACGTGAAAATTTACCCCAAGGAACAGAGCTGAAAAACATTTCTGGTCGCAAAAGAATCACCTCAATACGCTGCATGGTTTGGGAGAAATTAAAGTTTTTGTCCCAAGAAATTTCTCCAATGCAACTTCAAGTTCAGATATAAAACTTTAGAGGCCACGCAATAGCTCAAAAAGTGGCTAAACCGACCTATAGTGGATTCATGTGTTGTAAAGCTCGTCAAGAGCTTTCCAACGATATGCAATAATAGCAAATAAGACACCCACAGCAAAAGTTATGGCCCCACGAAGTTGGTACTCAAAAAAGTGAATTTCATAAAAGTTTCTTCCTAGGCCAAAAATCAAATAGTGGGACATTTGGCGCCAGAACAAAAACGGGAAATTTGAACTTTCTAGAACATTCTAGGGTGACTATTGTGGAAAATAAAAAGTGTTAAGTGGGGGTTGTAGAAGGTGGCCCTGATAGTGCAGATTGTGGCTCTAAATAGTAGATTTTCTTTTCTGAGTTGATTTTGTTGTAATGAATCAAGCCCATGAGGTTGTAGCATGAAAGTTTTGAATTTGTAATTTCATTATCTGAAAATAATTGAAAATGGGTTACTTTTATGTCTCACATTTTCTGTGTTGGTGTCTATTGTTGTGATTTGTGTGGTTTCGAGCGGCTTGGCCCTCATCATCCATATAATTCTCAATCCCAAACATGACTCTCAAAAAAAGCATTAGAACAATATATATAATTTCACCATAGATCAAAACACAATATACCACTAAGGATAAACTCCTTGTTTACAACACGATTCAACTCATACTTCCATTGCACTGAATCTAAGCATCATTATTAGAAACAAGATAATCACTAATATTTGAGGCTAATTTATCTCATTTCCAATCTTCTACTCGAGAAATTAAGATAATATTTTGCATATTACTTAGCAATACTAAAACATCAAGTCTTTTGAATAGGACAACTTTAAACTTCAAATTACTATCATCAATAAAAGAAAGCAAGAGTTTCATCCATAGTTAAAATTTTCACTTTCAAACAATCAACATTAATATTTCCAAATTTTAGGCATTGTCATCAACATATGAATAAATTGCATTAAATTCATAGAAAAAGGTCACACTTGCCTAAAATCATTAACTCAACTAGATAGTTTTCATAACTAAATTGTAACAATAAAAAATCTAGAGTAAGCAGTATTCCTAATAAACAACCCATGTCTTATAGTGGATAACGAGATTGTATTGAATTTTTAATGCACAACCAAGAGTGCATCCATTTATGATGGACCACTTTACCACAACAATCATTAAATAATTTCTATAGGAAACGACATTACATAGTTAGCATCCATCTCTATTATGAAGCAAGTTAAAATGGTGAACATAAGTAACTTAAATTAACTACTTCCAAAATGAAATTGCCCATAAACAAGACTATTAATTCTATGAAAGCCAAAATAAATTTCATATATATCCCCTTCCTTCTGATATGACTTCTCTAATTAGGATTACATGAATCCATGAATAACTATAATCAACCAAGAATCTAAATAAAGAGAAACATTAAAAAAGAAAAATTAGAATTAATATCAAAGATACTTCAAATTAGCTTTTCATAAGCTTAAATGATTCAAGGAACTTTCATTCCTAAAGAAAAAAAACTTTCTCCTAACATGAACAAGAAGACAATAATCACAACAACATTGTTGGGAATCTAAGATAATTGAATTCAAGAATGAGAGAGAAAATAACTTTATGTTTTTTTTAAACAAGTTATAATTGATGTGCTACTTTTATCCTTTTATCACAAGACTAAGGACAAGATCACTTAATTATTTCACCCCACAATATCAGCAAATTAGCTTTACTCAATAATCAAGACATTACACACATTTTGCAAACAACATGATAAAAATAAAATGGCTTCCCTTTCTTCGCAAATGTGTTGAGAAACTAAAATGTGGTGTTTACATCTAATTTAAAGAATTCAATACAACTTTCATCTATTATAAAAAGACATCAAATGAATGGTGTAGCTCCATCTTTAACTAATAAAGTCTATCTATTTTCCCATTTGTATTATTACTACTTTTTTCTCCAAAGCTCCCAAAGTGTCGCAACATAGTGCTCTAATACCTACGTCATACCCTCGCCAAGATTAAGCAAATAAAATACTACAAAGTAACTAAATAAGAGAAGTAAGTAACTAAATAGAATAATTAAAGATAAACTACTTAATTTAAAACTTGTCTAACATTGTCAATTTAACAACAATAATGATGAAGTCTTGCAGACTCCAAAAGAATATTTTTCAAGTTAGATACTTTCTCTACAAATCCAACAATTAAATTTACAAGAGGGAATGATAATAATAATAAAATAATAATAATGATAATGTCACTAAGGAATTTTGTAATCATTACTTTATGATAATTCTGATAATGTATACACCCAATGTTAATACAAACAAAACCAATGACTTTTCATTTTTTAAATCAAACATTACTATTCCAACTTTACATTAATTGTCTGTTCGGAGATTGTTGGATGTTATGGATGTGTTACTATATGTGGTTGTCATTGATGTCAATACTGTTAGCATTTGGTGTATCTATTGTTGTATATGTCGAGGATATTGAGAAAATTATAAGAAAAAGTGTTCCAGGTTCCTAGTGGAACTGTGCAGGTCATGAAGGTGTTTTTTTCTCTACATTGAAGATTAGTTGATGTGGATTAAAGGGTTTATTGTTGAGTATGTCTCGATCATCTACCAGAATTTTTAGAGGTCTGTGTGAAGTTTTGTGTGAGTTATGGTCTGACAGTGTTTTGTTGGTCTCTATTAGTGTTCTTGAATGAAGATTGTGTGATTTTGGTTATCTTAGTTGTTGCGGATGCTTTTCTATTGTTTCTTGGTGTTCTATGATGTCTCTAGTTCATTCTCTATCTTTTTGGTATGTCCACATTATTCGGAGAGCTCGTGGTTGAAGATATTTACTTGTGCATGTTCAATTTTTTATGTTCTTGGCCGACATGTTGGTGGTAGCGTGTTGTGGATCTTCGTGGTGAAATTAATTAAAATCTTTTGTATTGGAGATGTTAATTTGGGTCTCCACTATGTTGTGGCCGACCTTGGTGGATCCACATTGAAAATATAATTGTAAATTTGGGCCAACATTGAAAATATATTTTAATTTTCTGGCTGACTAAGTTGCGATGAAATCTCTTGTAGCGGATATATAAGAGCAATTGTGTGATCAGTGCAAAGTATGCTTTGTGTGCTCCTATATGCGTGTGTGAGAATATCATTACTAAGAAGAGTGTGAAGAATATTGTGTGAAGTGTGAAGAAGTGTTGAGCTTAGTTGGAATTGTAATCAGGCTTGAGCAAAAGCTATTTTCTCAGTTCATACCCTCCAGATTTTTTAATCCAACTTTGTTGGGTAGTGAGCCCCTTTTGTAATTGAGCAGTGAGCTCTAGGCAGTGTGCCTGAATGCATGTGCATTCCCCTTATTGTTTTTCATTATACTTTTAGCAGGGTCTAATCTTGTGGACTAACATCCACCATGGTTTTTCCCCTAATAGGGTTTCCACATAAAAATCTTGGTGTTCTTTATGGTTAATTGTTCATTCATCAGATCTAACATTAAGGATAAGTTAAGTTAGAAAAAGTTTAAATTTTTGTGACAACTGATTCAACCCCCCTCTCAGTTGTCTTTCCTTGTTTTTCCAACAATTGGTATCAGAACTAGTTCCTCTGAAGAAGTCTAACATCTTGAGGTGATCTGAGATGAAAACATTCAAGGACAACCCTAGATTTGATGGCACCAACTACTCACTGTGGAAAGTTAGGATGCAATTTCATTTACAGTGCATTGGTGATGCTTATTGGAAGATTACAAGAGATCAATATACTATTCCTTAGAATGGTACCTCCTCTGTTGATGAGATCAAAGATGTTGAAAGTAATACCAGAGCTATGGAAGCATTGGTGAGCGCTCTAACATATTCAAAGATGGCTAATGTGATAGGTCTACAAATATCTCATGAGATATGGATGAAGCTAGAAACTTTGTATGAAGGAGATACACAGGTGAAGATGGCTAAGCTACAGAGCTTAAAAGGAAAGTATGAGATTCTGAAGATGGGTGAAGATGAAAATATTACTTCTTTTATACAAAGAGTAAGTGAAATAGTGCTAGGTATAAAATGTGTCAGTGGTTCAGTGAGTGAGGATGAAATTGTGGCTAAGATACTTAGATCCTTGCCTCCTTACAAAATTAAGGTTCATGCTATTGAGGAATTTATGTCTGTAAACAAGATGAAAAGAGATACACTGATAGGGAAGCTTGTTGCTTTTGAAATAAGTGAATTTGGTGAATCCACACCAAAAATTGAATCTACATTCAAAGCTACTCTGTCCAGAAGTTACAGGAAAATATACAATCTGAGAGAGAGCTCCAGAAAGATATCTAAGTATGATGAAGAGATGAAACAACTCAAAGACAAAGAAAGAGAAGTACAAGAACTCGAAGCACTAATTGCAAAGCAAGAAGGAACAGGAAAAGGTAAGTATGAAGATGTATTTCCTACTAAATGTTTTTAATGCAGTAAGATAGGTCATTTTGCATCTAGATGTCCTGAAAGAGTTCCTAGGTCTAAGCCTAGAAAACCTAGATTCCAAAAGAAATGATACTTTGTTGAAGAAGCAGTAACTGATGATGAGTCTGATAAAGATGAATGGGCTTTCATTGCTACCATTGAAAATAAACATGTGCCTACTGAATCTACTGAAGATAAGAAAGCTCTTACAGCCCAAGTTGAGGAGAAAGATGAGTGGGTCATTGATAGTGGATGCTCACATCGTATGACCGGTGATAAAAGAAAGTTTGTGAGTCTAGAGAAGTATGACGGTGGGGTTGTAAGATTTGGAGATAACAATGCTTGTGTGATTAGTGGAAGAGGTTCTATTAGACTTGGTGGTAAGGAAAACACTAATGATGTTCTCTATGTTGAAGGCCTAAAGCATAACTTGTTAAGTGTTGGACAGATGGTACACAAGAGATATGATCTGTAGTTCAAGAATGGAAAATGCAAGATTCATGGGAGTTTCAGAAACATGATTGCTACTAGTGTGCAAACTAAAGGTAATATTTTTCACTTGAATACTACTAGTGGAATTTGCTTAATTGCTCAAATAGATGAAATTTGGTTATGGCATAGGAGGTGGTGTCATGTAAACTTTGATAACATTATCAAGATAAGTTCTACTCAAGCAGTAAGAGATCTTCCTAGGTTAATGAAGCCTACTAATGTAATATGCCAATAATGTCAGATGGGTAAACAAACTAGAGTCTCCTTCCGGAGCAAACAATTCCATTCAAATAATGTGTTGGAACTAATACATATTGATCTTTGTGGTTCCTCTAGAGTTAGAAGTATTCATGGAGAAAGGTATTTTATGTTGATCATTGATTATTACTCTAGAATGATTTGGGTTTCCTTTTTAAGAGAAAAGTGTGAAGCATTGGAAAAGTTCAAAAGTTTCAAGGTCATGGCAGAAAATGAAAAAGGTTTGAAAATAAAATGCCTGAGATTTGACAGAGGTGGAGAATTCATTTCAAAAGAGTTCAATTCTTATTGTGAAGAACACAGAATTAAAAGACAGTTATCTGCTCCTCAAACTCCTCAACGGAATGGAGTTGCAGAAAGAAAGAATAGAACAATTATGGATGCTTCCAAAACAATGATGATGGAAGGGAATGTGTCTCAAATGTATTGGAGTGAAGTGGTAAGCACTACTGTATATACTTTGAATCAGGTAAATGTGAATGGTAATTTTGGTAAGACCCCTTATGAATTATGGTTCGGTTACAAGCCTATTGTTAAGTATTTCAAGATCTTTGGAAGCAATGAAGGGATCTTCCTAGGTTACTCCACAAAGAGAAAGTCATACCAATGCTATAACAAAAGATTGAGAAAGATTGTTGAGAGTGCAAATGTCAGAGTTGATGAGGACTCTATCAAATCATCCAGACAATGCAACTACGATTCAGATTAAGATGACACAAATCAAGGGAAGAACACTCAAACACTTAATCTACTTCAGATTATTCCATATGTTCTGGTGAAGAAACCACAATTTGTTCTGGTAAATCAAGTTAGTCAGGAAGCATAGACAAGTGCAAGTGTAGAAGAAAGTTCAGAAGACACAGAAGTCCGAGAAAGTCCCATGACTCCAAGGTATGTAAAGTTGAATCACTCTGAAAGTCAAATCATAGGAGATAAAAGAAAAGGAGTGCAAACTAGAAGAAAGATTGCAGAAGAATATTGTCTGATTTCCAAGATTGAACCTAAGAGTGTCACTAAAGCTTGTCAAGATGAACACTAGTTGGAAGCCATGAAATAAGAACTGACACAGATTGAAAAGAATGACACATGGACACTGGTTCCTAGGCCCAAAGACATGAATGTGATTGGTACTAAGTGGGTATTTAGAAACAAGCCGAATGAGGAAGGTGAAGTGGTCCAGAATAAGGAAAGACTGTTATGTAAAGGGTACTCTCAAATGGAAGGTATTGATTTCGAAGAAAACTTATCCCCTGTTGCTCTTAAAGGAACAATTGACTTTGGACTTTGGTATCCAAAGGATGATGATATCACTTTGTGTGCATACACTAATGCGGATTGGGCTAGTGATGTAGATGACAAGAAAAGTACTAGTGGTGGTGATTTCTTCCTAGGGAAGAAGCTAGTGTCCTGGTTAAGAAAAAAATAGAATTTTATTTCTCTATCCACTGCTAAAGCATAATATATTGCTACTGCAAATAACTGTACTCAAGTGATATGGATGAAACAAATGATGAAAGATATCAGGGTAATATATGAAGAGCCTATTGCCATATAATGTGACAATTCAAGTGCAATAAATATATCAAGGAATCCAATACTGCGCTCTAAGACAAAACATATATCAATCAAGTTTCACTTTCTGAGAGAAAAAGTAAATGAAAAAGAAGTCAGACTGGAGTATGTGCCTACCAAAGAACAGATTGCAGATATATTTACTAAGCCATTGTCGAAAGATAATTTTGAGTATCTCAGAGGAATGCTAGGGGTAATTACCCCTCCTAATAAGAACTAAATGATGCATTTACTTCCATCAATCTGTGAGACTCATTGCTATATTATGATCCAGATTGATGTTTCTATGGCTGCTACTCAGGGGGAGTAGTCAGATGCACATATATGTTGTTCAAAGCATATGGAAAGGTCATGGTTACCTTTTCCATTGATTTCAAAAGGTAAAAAAACATCTTAGGGGGAGAAGAGAAACATGACAAATCTTTTCAAAAATTAAGTGCATAAGAAGTCAGCATGTTGGGTTGATGGTATTTTTCACATCATGTGTTGCCATCAATGCCAAAGGGGGAGATTGTTGGGAGATTGTTGGATGTCGTGGATGTTTTTTTGATATGTGGTTGTCATTGATGTCAACACTATTAGCATTTGGTGTATCTATTGCTATATATGTCAAGGATATTGAGAAAATTATAAAAAAAGTGTTCCACGTTCCTAGTGGAACTATGCAGGTCATGAAGGAATTTTGTTTTCTACATTGAAGATTAGCTGATGTGGATTAAAGGGTTTATTGTTGAGTATGTCTAGATCAACTACCAAAAGTTTCAAAGGTCCACGTGAAGTTCTGTGTGAGTTATGGTCTGAGAGTGTTTTGATGGTCTATGTCAGTGTTCCTGAATGAAGATTGTGTGATTCTGGTTATCTCAATTGTTGCAGATTCTTCTCTATTATTTCTTGGTGTTCTCAAATGTCTCTAGTTCATTCTCTATCTTTTTGGTACATCCACATTATTTAGAGAGCTCGTGGTTGAAGATCTTTTCTTGTGCATGTTCTCTTTTCCGTGTTCTTGGCTGACATGTTGGTGGTAGCATATTGTGGATCTTCATGGTGAAATTAATTAAAGTCTTTTGGTATTGGAGATGTTAATTTGGGTCTCCACTATGTTGTGGCTGACCTTGGTGGATCCACATTGAAAATCTAATTGTAAATTTAGGCCGACATTGAAAATATATTTTATCTTTCTGGCTGACTAAGTTGTGATGAAATCTCTTATAGCAGATATATAAGAGTGATTGTGTGATAGGTGGAAAGTATGCTTCGTGTGCTCCTATGTGCGTATGTGTGAATATCATTACTAAGCAGAGTGTGAAGAAGTGTTGAGCTTAATTGGAACTATAATAAAGCTTGAGTATAAGCTATTTTCTTAGTTCATACCCTCTGAATTTTTTAATCCAACTTTGGTGGGCAGTGAGCCCCTTTTGTAATTGAGCAGTGAGCTCTAGGTAGTGTGCTTGAATGCATGTGCATTCCCCTTATTATTTTTCATTATACTTTTAGCAGGGTATAATCTTGTGGACTAACATCCACCATGGTTTTTTTCCTAACAAGGTTTCCATGTAAAAATCTTGGTGTTCTTTGTCTGTCTGATGTGTTAATTGCTTATGGTTAATTGTTCATTCATCAGATCTAAGATTAAGGATAAGTTAAGTTAGAAAAAGTTAAAATTTATGTGACAACTGATTCACCCCCCCCTCTTAGTTGTCTGTCCTTGTTTTTCCAACATTGTCAACACCATTTGTATTCATTTAAACTACACATAAACATGAAACATATTTTGATAAGGTTAGTATTAAATCTTCACAATAACATTAAGTTAACCCCAAAAATATATGTTCTACCATTAAATTAGAATCAAATAGGACATCTAAAATTGTTAGTGAAGGTAAAATCAAGATTACATACATGTTGAGATGTGTAATACAATCAAATAGTAAAGATGCATCGTAAGTGGAGAATCAACCTCAATCTATTTACCTTTCCAAGTGAGCTATTTAATGCCTAATCATTAGAAATGAAGATAATAATTTAAACAATACTTTAAACTAATATTACAAGCATAAACCTACAATAAATAAGCTAACAAGAACTATACCATCCAATATTGAACATACTAACATTATAGGACTAATAACTCAACAATTTGAGATTGATTATGTATATTTCTAGTATATACACAAAACTAAACATATACACATAATTCATGACTATTTAGTTCGTTAAAATTTGTTAGTAACTATACTTTAATGGATTTAGAACCTTTAAAATTATAATTCACAAATTAAACCTTATTTCTTTACTTCATAACTCTACCCAAATTATTATTCTTCTTACAACAATTCTTAGGTGATTTCAATTACCAACTGTAGACACCTAAAAATGAACTAGGCCTGCAAGCTTCATTTTATCACATTCGTCCTAGCATAATTATGATATTTAATTATGTCCTTGGTCCACATTCGACTATTGATTAAATAATTCATAATTATTTAATTAATTCATGTCCTTTTATTCTTCATGATTATTAAATAAATAAATGTATTTATTTATTAAATACGTCATTAATTGTCTAAGTCTTCCCTTAATTAAATAAATTTCTTAATTTATTTAAATTCCTTTCTCCATTAATTCTTCTTGATTATTAAATAAATGAATTTCATTTATTTATTTGATATGTCACTAATTGTCACAATTAAATAAATTTATTAATTTATTTAATTATTCAGTCTTATCTTCCAAATTAAATAATTATTTTTAATTATTTAATTACTAATTTCACTTTTCTCTCATTTTAAATAAATGAAAATATTTAAAATGATTTCATTTTATTAACTTTCACTCTTTTTGGTAAATAATCTGAAAAAGATTATTTACTTGTCACACAAAATCATCATTTTGAATTAATTAAATTCAAAAAGATATTATTCTTCCAAAAAATCAAGTAATCGGGTAGATTCTTGATTTTTCAAATCTGATCTTAGGTCAAAATTTATCTTCTTGATTTTTAAAATCTTTTATTTCTTTTAATTAATTTCCTCATTTATTCTCCCACCATCGATCAATTGTCACGAGATATATTATACATCTTACGACCGTTCGATTAATGAATTTTCCCTAACCCTAATTAGGGATTCTCATATTTAATCTGGACCTCTCATTCTAGGTCTTTCTTAGAATTCGATCTCATCCATCCATTCGAAATGGCATTTTCTATAAAATGTCATTTTCCTTTCACTTTTCGATTACGCACAGACACATTACATTTTAGGCATTTGCACACTTAGATTTCATAGCAATTTCAATACTTATTATTTGTATTTGATCAAGTTTTAGCATTGTTAGGCATAGACATTGGCAATCATAGTCATAGGCATAGACATAGGCACAATTTCATAAATCCTTCAACATTTGCATAAGACTTTGACATTATTATAGGTTGCTCAATTTGGAATCTGAGGGCCTCATTGACTTGCTGCAAACTAGAAGGTGCTATGAAGGTGAAGCATGGAAGGAAAGGAAGGTATAATCGTTCTTTATTTTGATTTTCCATTGTTCTTGATAGCCTCTTTGGATTTTTTATGTTTATTATCTAATAAGCTAACAATCTAATTTTCCATTGATACATTTGGTGAACCTGATGTGAACACGACTCTGTTATTTGTTGTTATTTCTGTACATTTTTTTTGTGTTTTCTGCCATTTTGCAAGTACAGGTACGGAACGACGCAACCATTTTTTAAAAACATCATGACGCATCCGCCAAGAGAAGAGCCGCAATTGCTCTGACAAGTCGCAATCAAGATCTGGAAAGCCGCATTTGACATATTCAGCCGCATTTAAATTCCTGAATGACGCATCCACTCTATCATGCCGCATTTGACTGGTAAAGATTTTCTTTCATTTTTAACATTCTGGTTTTTTGGGTTTTAGGGTTTTCTGGTTTTTGGTTTTTTCCTGGTTTTTAGGGTCTTCTGATTTCCTGGTTTTTCATTCCTACAAGTTAGCTAGCCTAGGGTTTTGTGTTACTAATCTTCGTTTGCAGCGTGTGGCAGTTATTATTCGTGTGTCGAAGATCATTTCATAAAGAAACTACTAATCTCTTGTCTGCAGATTTGAATGTCAAAGACGGAATAAAACAAACATTGTGCTTGTTCTTTTTTTTTTAGATTAGCAAATATTTAATTTTGGTGCACATAAAAATAACTTTCATGTCTACTTTCCTTAACTTTGTTTGCAAAATGGTAGGTGAGTATGCTCTCACTTGGTGAAAACCTTGTGATCAGAAAACTAGACCCATTTTTATTTGTTATTACCCTGACTTGGTATATCGGAGTATCCTCTCCCCTCACGCTTTCGGGCGATCTTGGGTGTAAGAGAAACGGTTACCAACTCTAGAAATTGGGCCTGCCTAGGGATTTCATCACCCCAACGTGACTCAAACCGGAAATAGAGCTAAGGCCAAGCTACCCCCGACCGGTATATAAATGTAAATCTTAAGGGAAAACCTAAGATTGCGAATGCGGATGTGTCATACGGACGGAGTTGTACTCCCTTAAACCTTGTTGAGCTTAACCTCTTCAGGCTGGACTGCCACCTTAATGGTGATTAATCTCTTGCCCCATGTATGGCCACTTGAACGGGGGTCCTGAACTAAAAACCTTTTGTGTAGTAAGCCAAAAACCTTCTATTTGCTAGCGCAGCACCGGTCGGTGTGAAGGCATCCACACTTTCACAATTTGTAGTAGAGGTGATCAGCTCGCCATGGGAGTTTCATGGGGGTTGGAAGCTTGGTTGGCCTGACAAGAGAGTGCACTGTAAGGGGGAGCCCATGCAGCCAAGCTTATGAATTCACATGCTACAGATATGCGGTTGGGGAAACCCGTGTGGAATCTAGCGAATACTGTCATGGCTTAACCTAGGATTGTGCTTATCTGATGTGTGTTTGGTTACTTTTAAAACACTATGCTTGTCAAGTGCTTTCTGGACTTATCACATTTACAGCTCCAAACAAAATGCTCAATATCAAACAGATCAAATTTTCCATCAAAAACGACAAACTTTTTGCATCTGTAAAACCGCATTTAACTTTCTAAATCACAATCGCTCTGATCAATCACATTCGACCTTTCAAATACCGCATATGCATGCATCGTGATGCAACTGAGCAACATTGAGTCACATCTGCAAATCCGAGTCGCATTTGTCTAATTCTGAGTCGCATTCATTCAATATGCGCCGCATTTGCAAAACTGAGATGCAACTGACTATCATTGAGTCGCATTTGTCTGATTCTGAACCGTATTTGCAAATCCAAGATGCAACTGAAACCTCAAACGACGCATTTTCCTATCAAATTTTAAAACTTCATATTCAAAACCTGATGTCTTCAACTTGTCAACCATTTGTCAAACACTGTTTCCCAGGAGATTCTATCAGAAACCAAGTCTGAAATTGCTCAAAGTTTCATCCATTAGTTTGCATTCGTCACCATAGGTTTCATACTCCATCCTTTTAGTTGCATACATTTGGCATTAGGTTATCCCTAGGTTCATATTTGCATACTTAAGATTAGACAAATCTCAGCACCATCGACAACCTCATTGCTTTCGACACTAGGCTCTCTTGGACTAAGTTATCAAATCCCTTTTTAGTCATTGTCCTCTTTCATGAGATTTTCCAACTCAAAAGTCTACTTAGGAAAACTCACTAGTCATTTAGACCTTGTCACCTTGTCATTTTCAAACAAAGTCCTTTGGCAGTCAAAATTGAAAACAAAGTTTGAGCTTAGAAGTGCTTAGATACCCTTGTCTTAAATTACATTATAAGTCTGCACATTGCATATCCTATTCACGAAAATCCAAAAACATTAGTCATTCTAGTTGTCATTTTGAACTTAGACTTTGCATAGTGTCATACTTGCATTTACACTATAGGATTTGACACCATTTTCCGATGGTCGTTCGTCGGTCGTTCGACAAATATCTGTCGAAAGAGCGACGCAATGGCAAAAAATTTTCCGTCGCTATTTTTTCATCGCAAGGACGACGAAAAATTAAACGTCGAAATAATGGCGAAGAATCGTCGGTCGGCAGCGTCGGGATTTTGTCAGAATATCGATGAAAACTTTGTTTATCCACCGACGAACTGCACCAGAAGTTCATCGTCGGCTCGACGAAATGGGCAAACATTTAGCGTGGAAACATGGAAATTTCATTGAAATAGCGACGAAATACAAAATTAGTAGTGTCGAAAGAACACCAAAAATTCGTCGAATATGCGACGAAATAGGCAAGTAGTAGCGTCGGAAGAACACTAGAAGTTCGTCGAATGTTCAAAGAAATAGTTGTCGCAGCTATAGAAACTTCGTCGAGGCTTTCTGTTGATTCGTCGGTTGTTATCGTCAAAATTGCGACAAAGAAGCAAAATTTTAAAAAAAATATATATTATATATTCGTGGAAATGTACCATTGCGGAGATTGACGACTGATCATACATACAGACTGCATATTGGTTTGATGCTTCAAACGATGCATTTCTTATATTGAAAAGTGCATTACCTTATTGAGCTTCTCTTTGTTTTGAGTATAGTTTAATATTCTCTACTTAACAAGGCCAACCAGCATTGTGATTGGAAGCTCATTTTAGTAGCTCGCCGCCCCTCACATCACTCTCAATTCCCATACCCAATCATATAACATTAATCATTGATTCATCCATTAATAACATATAACATTCATTCATTCATCCATTAATAACATATAACATTCATTAATTAACATATTCACATTCAT
>VDFB02162618.1:0-30155 GCA_007258455.2 Sequoia sempervirens
ATATGGATTTAATCTCTGAACTGTACAACAATCAATATTGGGAATATCACTTTTAGGTGAGAGGTATTTAGTGTAACATTTTTTCAGAAAACTAAATATTAATATCATATGGGTTGTCAATGGGCCTTGTCCTGTTGCTTAAGTTGAATGGTTTTGAATGAGCCTCACTAGGGATCAAGTCTTGCTGAGTGCAAGACCCTGAAATCATAAGCGATGAGGCTAGGATTGTGTTCTGGACAACTTTGGTGGAATGAATACCCCTCAGTCCTTGACTCTCAGCTGAATAGATTTCAGTCTATCTGGGCTGATATAAAAACCCTTCATAAAAAAAAAATCACATGGGTTCAAGGTTTGAGCTATACTGATAATCGATATTGGGAATATCAGTTTCAGGTTTGCCTGGTGCCCCTCTTGAGATTTTCATTACTAGAACTTTGACCGTAACTGAGACATCGAGTTTTGAGTCATACTCATCATATCTTTTGGTAGCTGGAACCGCTCTTCTCCATAAGAAATTGATATCATGAGGGAAAACGATTAAACCGCAATTCAAATTCTAAATATTGCATATTTGTAGGAATGCCAAGTGTTTTCTATTTCTTTGGTTAGGATGAATCTTCAAACATATCTTTCGGCTACATAGCACACATGGACTTTTAGGCTTAGATGTCAGGTCTGCAGGTGTCTATTATGGCAGAGTTGCCAGCTACTTGCACACGGCCTCATCACTTCTATTAACATGTTAATTGGGCAGGACAGACTGCAGCTGTAAGGGAATCTGGAGGGCAGTTTGAAACCTCGTTGAATTCACCAGGGAATCATAACCTGGTTGACAAAACTTTCTACTTTGAATCATATCACTCATATAACTTATTGTTAGAGCATTCTCTGCAGTAGTCATTTCAGGCCTTGAGTGATACTTTTAATTCTTTATCATGCCTTTAGTGGCATCTGTTGCAGAGACGGTCCAGGTCCTGAGGGACACTCTTCAAAAGATTTCAGTATGACAGTGCTGCCCGTAGAAGATATTTCAGGATTGAGTTATATAAATTGTTGGACATTGTATTCTCTAATTTTTTCATTCCATTTGGGTATTTTACGTAGAAGCATGTTCAATTATTGTCTATATTTACTATTTATGGTCTATAGTATATGCCACATAGTACTATAAACCAGGGGATTATATGTCAGTCTTGATTTTGTGAGCTTATATGCTTTTGATATCATGTAGATCAAAATCTCTGTTCTTCTATGCCATTAATGGTTAGAGGCGTAGGTGGCAATGGATATCATATATGTAATGTGACTTACCAGTGTTTACTTTTATACTATGAATAAAACAAGTCATCTAAAATCAAGGTTTGGAAGAGTTCAACTCATTTGATATTTTGTTTTGGAAAAAAGTCAATATAACTAGTTGTGGAACATTACCTGTTATTGTAGTTTCAGTTTTGGGATTCTGCTCACCATAGAGGTTTCTCTTTTGGAACATGCCAAATAATAGAGGCTTAAGCATTGTATCAAATGAATTCACAAAATCTGAATATAAAACACCATCTATTATAATTTATTATTGCTTTAGTTTGCAAGTCTCACGGTATGACTGGATTGATATTTTTTAGATTACTGCCAATCAAACAGTTTACTTTCAGAACAATGCCTATACTTAAATATTAGTTTTGGGACACAGCTTCTAATTGCTTTTCTGTGCTTTTGAATATTTTAGCTATCCAGTTTCAGTTTCTGAACAATTTCAATCATAAAATTACTGGCAGAATTTTTTTCATAATCTGAAGTTTAATTTATAGTTATCATAGGATTCCAGTTTTAGAACATGTTAGAATTACATATCATTAAAGTGATTCTATCGTTTTATCAAGCTATGGCTTCCTGAAGTGCCTATAATTAAGGTTGATCAAGATTGAAATACTGATCACATTTTTTTTCAATTTTTCTGGATCAGACCCATTGTCCCTTGTTCGTGATCACAAGGTGAAGCAGGATCTTTCTTCACGAGGCATATTGGTGAGATCGTTCAATGCAGATCTACTCTATGAGCCTTGGGAGGTTAATGATGATGAAGGACGTCCATTTTCTACTTTCCTGTCTTATTGGAATAAATGCCTTAATATGCCATACGATCCAGCAGCACCTCTTCTTCCTCCTAAAAGGATAGTTGCAGGTTTACACTTGGTGCATAAGACTCTTGATAAATGATACATTAAAAAAAAAAATTGTTTTATTTAATTATATTCTAGTGATAATATCATTTCAACTGCATTAGTGTGAAAGAGAGAGCATAGAGGTCCCTCTGATTCAGTTCTATGAATTTTTGTTTCGATTATGCTTTTCTGGACAAATTGAATTTGCACCTCAGCGAAATCTGCCAAATGGCTGCCCCCATCATGCAGGTCCAAATATACTTACCTTGTAGAGAGTTCTCATCATGGTTTCTAAGTCTTAATATAATCATATAAGACATGTTCACACATCGATTGTTAGGATTTCTTACAAGGGTGTAGTCAATTAAATAATTACTCGAGTTCTTTGTGAGATAGGACTAAATAAATATTACTATTCCTGCAGGGCCGGATCCGGTTTCAGTTTGCACCGGATCTGGGTCCTGGTTCGGTTCCTGTGTGGGTTCGCACTTTTCCACATGTGCGCAGGAGTTGTCATTAGATCAGAAGTCAGGCTATGATAATGTCACTGAGAATGAGGACCACATGATAATGGATGATGATAATGTGGCTCTGATGGAGGAGGATCCAATCCAACCACCACAAGCGATCACAGCATGTAATAATGTAGTAAATGAAAATTGAAATCAACAGTGATGGATTGCAGTGGCAGCATTGTATAACTCCTCAGTCGCCATGTGGTCATATTAACAACTCTTTGAACTTGAAGCCTCTTTCCATGATGAAAGTTATGGTACTTAAGACTAGTCCTGAATGGAGAGGTTGGAATTTTTCTATATAGAAAGTGGAGGAGGCAACAGTGATGGATTTGGAGGCTGAGTTCTTGTTTATACTATGATGGATTTGGGTTTATTCTGAGCTATATGCATATATTTTTCAAACAGTGACCTCTAAAGGCAAATCCTCCATGTCTTTGATGCTCATTGCCGAAGCATCTCTTCCGTGATTACTGATAAGACATGTAGTTCTTTAGCTTTCTGTTTTTGCTTCAAGATATTCTATCTGTATCTTGGTCTCAAGACCCCCTCAAGGATTATCTAATATATTAAAGTAGACGCTTTCCTCCAATGGATGTTTTAAATGACATTCAAGTTTATGGTGGTTTTATTGTTTATATGATGTTATGTGATATTCTGATCCTAATTCATTCTTCTAGGCTGCATATATATTTATTTATGATTTTTACATGTTTTTTGTACAGACAAACCCAAACAAACCCAAACCCCCAAAGAAATTTTAGCTGAACCCGTGAACCGAACTCCCGAACCCGAACCCGAACCCGAACCCGGACCAGCAACTTAGCTATTTAATCCTATTTGTTAGAGATTGTTAAGGATTAGTCTATCCTACAAAATGGTTAAGTGGTTGTATGTAGAATGGGTTTGGCTGAGAAAAAAAAGGGTTAAATCCTAGAAAATAGGATTGAAAACAAACTAAATCTTCGTATAAATAATAATACCTAGAAAATAGGAGTGAATACTAACTTATTCTTTTTTAAAATATTCCTCTCTATTTGATTAATTAAACATACTGTTACGTTTGTTGTTTTGTATTGCAGAAATTCAGTGCGGTATCAGAGCAGGTTAGACAAGGATAAATTTAGAATTTTTGTTTGAACTTTGAAGATCTAAGGGGTAGCTCCACTGTGTTTGGTTGCCCTAATTGGTGATAGACATTCTTTTTAGATTAGACTTTTTTTTATTATTTTTCAGTTAAATTCCAGTTGCATAGTGATGAATTTCTGTGATAGACATCTAAAGGGAGAAATCTTCATTATTCGCATTGTGGTTACTGTAACAGTTTGAGACAGCGTTACTAAAACCATGATATCTTCTTCAATTTGTAATGAAATTTAGTGATTTATAATGTTTTGGAAAGTTAACACATAAGAGAACAAAACTTAGAAATGTTTTAAAGAGACGTTTTGAATTGAAAGAGCAGTTTGATGCAGAATTAAACAAATATTTGTTGATACGAATGGCAGAAGATTGTCATTTTCTTATCTGGTGTAATTTGCAGATTTCTATTAACAATCAGGAGGCGATCATTTTAAACAAACAGAGAGCAATGAAAAGATCTGAGAATGTTATTGTAGCTCTAGAAGAAGACATCAAATTTGAAGGAAATTGTGATTCATTTTAAGTCACTTTTTGGTGGCATTCAGGCTTGAAAGGATTGGTAGTTGTGGTTATGATAAATGAAAACTCTTAAGGAAAGAAACTGTGAATGATTCTTGGATGGATGGGGTAGAAATGTGAGTAGTAGTATATTAGTATTTATATATAAATATGAGATTTGAACCAAGTGCAATAGAAGATTGCAAATACAAGGTATGATTGAGTTGTGTGTGGGTGTGAAAACAGGGTGAAGAGAACATTCAGAAAAGTGTCGTACAATTGTAGCTTGGCCTTACCATGAGAAGCATGGAATTTTTGGTGCGAATGTAATAGGCAACTGAATTTTTTATAGAGGACGGTTCTTATAAAAATTGAGGTTTTACATTTAAATAACAAATAAAAATTATATAGCTTGTACTAACTATATTTTTATTCTGCCTGGAGAAATAGTATTAATTTTGTATCTTTCTATCTGGGTTGAATCTCTTGATAAAACTTTGCCATCATGGGCAGAATTAATTGTAAGACACCCCCTGTAAGGATTCAGCTCCAGAGTCCAGCTTCTTTAGTTTAAGACATTTAATTGTTTTAGTTTTTACAATGGTGTAGTTTAGTCTTAAAATATTGTTCAGAGGGTTTGTATTAATTTCATAACTTTTTATTTGCAAGGCAGATTCTGACAAAAGGTTGCCAGATTATGTAAAGTTCTTGTCCAAACACTGCGGCAAATGGGTCTTCCTCAAGTCATTGTATCTTGCAAGATATGATTGTTTTTCCTCATAAATACCAACAAAAGATCCTTAATTTTTTTTTCTTGTGTATGGGTGCATAGTGACACCATTACAAGTCTTTTCATTGAAGGGGGAATTCTATTTCTATGAATAGGACAAGCATTAGGAAAACATTGCCAAAACTGCCAGAGCACTTCATGCAGTGGCTTGTGGTACACAGAAGTTCAGAACCATCAGGATCAACCTGCCTGAGTGAAGCGGAAATCTGCAGTAAGATAAAAATTTACTGGAGGATGGAGGACAACTTCCAATCTTAAAATCATTGCCAGTTCACAGATTGGAGTAATTGCTTTAGTAGCAAATTTGGTTCAGATAAAGAGGGTTTAAGGCCCGGACCAACCGAAGACTAACATATATGTCAAGTGGAGGCCCATACCACACTTGTTGTGAATGGTCAAGTTTGTCCCTATGCATGGAGTGTTGTAGATCAGTAAAGGCACAGGCTGGTCGATCATATTTGGCTAGTTGTGTGCCCCTAGTCACAAGGTGTTGTGTACATTTGCGTGTCCTTGTTCACAACTTTGAAGGAGGATAGTTGAGTGTGTTCCTATCTTTAGTCAAGAATTCAGCGAGGCTGTCTCTTGATGAGGAGGTGTATTGTGGCCATTCCACTACTAATTGTAAGCATGTCGAACTGAGGGAGGCTGTCTCTCTAAGAGGAGGTGTATTATGGCCATTCCATTACTAGTTGTAAATATGTCAAATTGAGGGTATGTCCCTGTTTCTCTCCAGTATTAGAATTATATGTAATAGTGGGGAATGTTAGGATCTATAACATATATTATACTATTTATAGTAAACTGTAGGTTGCTTTAGTTAATTAAATAATTACTTTAGTTGTTAGTGAGATAGGATTAACTTATTATTTAATCGTATTTGCTAGAAGTTGTTCAGGGTTAGTATACCAAAGGAAATGGTTAAGTGGTTGTATGCAGAATAGGTTTGATTAAGGAAAAAGGGATCCTAGAAATTAGGAGTGGAAACAAATTCAGTTGTGTAAAACTCCTCTCTATTTGATTAATAAACATGCTGGTATGTTGGTTTGTATTGCAGAAATTCAATATTGATGGACTTCTGTTTGCTGGGCTATGATTTGGTGGCAAGCTGGAATACCTGCTGCACACATGGCTCAATTCAATACCTAATGATCAAGTGGCAATACCTGTACCAATGTTGGGTGCAGAACCTGACAAATCTGATAGTGGGTTACATCCTAGATATTAGGAGTGGAAACAAACTAAGTTGTCATATAAATATTCCTCCCTATTTGATTAATAAACTATTAAAACATACTGGTACTCTGGTTTGTGTTGCAGAAACTCAGTATTGATGCACTTTTATTTGGTTTTGTAAATAGCATCGAGTATATATTCATGTATTGTTTGCTGGGCTATGATGTGGTGGCAAAGGTGGAGTGTCTCCTGCACACATGGCCCCAAGCCACAATACGTTGAACCAATGTTGGGTGGAGAACCTGACAAATCTGATATGGGATTACATCCTAGAAAATAGGAGTGTAAAGTTAACAAACTAAGTTGTTGGATAAACATTCCTCTCTATTTTATAAATAAAACATTCTGGTGTGTTAGTTTGTATTGCAGAAATTCAATATTGATCCACTTTTAGTTGGTCTATCAATAACATCAAGTATATATGCTTGCTTTGTTTGCTGGGCTATGATTTGGTGGCAAGGTGGACTACCTGCTGTATGCATGGCCCAGTTCAATTTCTAATGGGCAAGCCACAAGACCCTGTACCAAGGTTGGGTTCAGAACCTGTCAAAGCTGATGGGCTAGGGTAAGTGTGTCTCAATAGATAAGGATAGTTGCAAGTCATGCGTGACATTATGGAATAGATGTGTCTCAGTTTTGGTACTTAACTTGAAGGCACACTCTTCTTTAACAAGATTGTATTTCCAATAAAATATTACAAAAAACTAAAAAGAGATCAACTTTTGCTTCACAAGTATACCTCTTATCTTTTTTGTGGACTTTATTTGGAAGTCCAGTTTTCATGAACAAGACAGGTGTAGATAGTGCACGTCTTTAATGAATTTTAAAACTTGATGTCTAACTTTTTGATTGCATGCTTATTTCCATCGATTTGACTCGCTTATAACATTTATTCCATCTGTTTTTTGGTTGTTTTTCTTGCTGTATTTACTCTACCTTGCTTTGTTTTTCTGTATGTTATAAGTGTTTGATTCATTTACACATCTATTCCATCATGTAATAGTAGTGTTAATTAATTTGCTTCATAAGTATGATATAGTAGAAAGCTTAGAACCTTTCTTCAAGCTAAATCAAAAAGCTGAATGTACTTTCCTTACACTGGGTTGCACAAATTTTTTTGTTGGGTTTGGGGAGGGCTTTTCTGACCCAATAAAGTTGTGGCAGCTCAGAAAATTGGCTAATTCACACTGAGGGGTGGATCTGAAACCTTGCTTTGGTTCATTTAATTATTAGTTCACATTCTTTAAAGACCCTTCCCAAAGGCTTGGGTTTGGTCCTTAGTTTTGGACTTTTCAATTGCATTTAAAAGTAAAATTATCCAGGATCTTTGGTTTTTGGGCTATTTAGGGTGGGTGATACCCAACATTCTTTGCAAAAAGAGAGTAAACAAAGAGAAAAATCTTCATGAAAGAGGTATATGTCTTAATTCCAAGATCTCCATTCAATTCCATTTATTTTATAATTTTCTGATACAGAAAATGAAAAGCTAAAAAAAATAAGAAAGCAAGGGTTCTCGTTGATATCTAAAGAGACATCCCTCATTTGGGTGGTTTGTTTTTCCCTGCAAAGTTGAAATGAAATGTTGAATAAGTACAAATAGCATGGTAACTGAAATTAATTGGAGTGGTACTATTATAGTGGTGACACTTGGCGGAGTCATAACTTTTTGACCTTATAATGGAATTTAAACTTTTGATATATGTTGAGAAGCTTAGGTTGTGAATTAATTAGCTTTTTCCTTCAAATGGAGCTCCACCATCCTTTGGGGGCATTTGGACAAATTTCCAAGGGAAAATTCTGCCTTGTAAGGGCATATAAAATACTAAAAAATGATTATTAAAGTATCATAATTTGTCAAAAATTGCCACCTAAATGACCTGAACCAGTTCTTGGACCATTTGTCCCTCCTTGAGAATGGATATCATTATCTCCATCTTTTGTACTAAGTGGAGAAACTTAAATTGAATTTGGTTCTTGGTGAATCATTTCCAGCAATCACTTTGCCACCTTGGAGAGTGGAACATATTGATACTTCATTTCTTTGACGATTGGATCATTGACGTGATTATTAGTTGTGTTTGTGACACAATATTTATTGGTTTTTGTGATCTCCAGTTGTTCAATAACATTTGATGTGTCCAAAAGCAGTGGAAATTGGAAACTATGGGTGAAGTAGTTTTGCATTGAACATTGGGTGCAACTTGAGGTAGGGTGGCAAGGTGAGTGCAAATACATTTTTTACCACTTGGGTGATGATGGTATATAGCAATAAAGGTTTTTAGCTCCTTGTTTGGACCCTAAAGTTGCTCCTTTTGAAGATGCAACCATACTATGTTCTTCACCCAAAACTGATGAAGGACATTATGCTGATCGTGAGGTTACTTGTGTTTTCCATTGGTCCTCTAAAAGATGTAATGAGCTTGTTGCTAAGCGTGTTGAATGTGTTCAACAGGCTTGGTTGCCTTATCTAGTTCCTTTTATTCATGGGACAATGCCTCTTCCAACACAACTAGCAATGCTACATCAATTGGGGCCAATGGTTGAAACCTGAGATATTACTGGAAATGGGTTATGTCACATGTAGATCTAAATGGCTCAATTATAGTTGTTTTAGACTTTTAGTCATACAGGGTGTCCTTGTCCCATGTGACAAGGTGCTTTGAATGGTACATTCAAAGGAATCCACAATTATGTGATTGATTGATCATGACAGTATGTCCAAGGATGGAATTTATTTTCTTTGATCAATCTTGTGTCCATGGATCACAACATAGGCCAAAAGATGTTTGAAAAACCTATTGTCCTTGTTTGACATGATGATTTGTGAGGGGAAACAATGGGACCACACATTTGTAAAGAAGAGCTTGGTAGTTTTACATTGATGTAAGTAGCGGTAGGAGATTTCTCTCCCTATAAATTTCCATATATATTAAATAATTCGGTAAGAAACTTTGGAAGTAATATGTAATTTAGGAGAATTTCTTTCTCCTACAAATTTGCAATATATATTAAATAATTCAATGAGGCCGACTTTGGAGAAGTGATGCCTCACTTCAAACAATATTTTTTATATTTTATTTTATTCAAATAAAGCTGACTAAAGAGACGCATTACTTGAGGCCGACCATTCAATAATGAAAAGACGTCTTGTTTGATAAAAGCCGATCACCTTGTATATAAAGAAGGCAATGCTCATTCTTACATCATCCAAATTTTTATATTCAAGACAAGTTCGCACATCTCAAGCAGGAGTTCGCATCATAGCAGATCGATATTTCATCAAAGGATCCCAATGTTCACATTATAGCAGGTATATTTGCATCTAGAGAGGAGTGCTATAATCATTGCATCAATTGACCCTAGTGCGTGGCTAATTGTAAAACAATTGCTGCTCTTTTATTCAATATAAGTGATATACTATTGTAGTTTGGGACTTTCTCTACTCGAAGGAGACTTTCCCAAGGTACATTTGTATTTCCACTACATGAAATCGTTCCTAAAACCTTGTAATTTATCGGGCGGGTCTCGAAAAGATCCGATTAAATTTGGATTAAAACTAAAGCATGGTTTGGGTAACTGAATTGGAAGCCACAAGCCTATTCGATGCACAAATAAATGTTCAATGTGGTTGCAGTGGTGATGTATGGAGGGACGACTCTTGTAGTATTCGTTGATTCATTGATTAAGGGTGGCTTAACACTTCGTGGCATTTCTCCTATGCCATATTCTCTTTGGCCATGTGGAAGGAAGTCGTGATGATTTATTTCCACTCTTTTGATTACTTAAACTCTTTCATTGCATGAGTGTGGGTGCGTTGATTCATAATGTGATCTCAAGATTTAAATGTAGTCTTCAATCTTTGATAAACGGTCAATTCATATTCCCACTTTCCATGAGGCCGAGATCGAGTGAAGGCGGTGAAGATGAGACACAGCTACAGGTCTAGCTCATTGGTGTACCAACATAAAGAGATAAGTATTTTATGCTTGTACCTTGAATGAATTTTATGTAGTTATTAATTCATGCAATAACATTGGAATAGTGAATCATGTATGATTCTAGCATTGGTATTTCTCTTCGATAGTTTAGTTCTATGAACTATTATTAAACTCTCTAAAATGCTTTCAGGACGAACTGAGGAGCATAAGGATGATGAGAGATTGCATTCAAGGGAGGAAGAGCTTGATGCATCTTGTGAGGAAGTCACGCAGGCTGAAGAATGGAGACATAGCTTGCTCCCATGGGACTGAGTTGGTGGCACATAATTGGAGACATCTCTTGAAGAGGAAGAACCTATTTAGATTGTCATTGTGATCAGTTTCTTCGAAGAGGAGGAATTAACATTGGGAGGAGTACGACAAGCAATAGAGCAACCTTGGTGAGGAGGTTGGTCTACAAGTACTTAGACTTCGAGGAGGAATGGCATCATCATGAAGATGCATTTTGTAATGTATGTTCTTTGTGATGGAAGTATATGATTGTGTATTAGTGTATATTTTTACATGTGATATAGGGTAAGCACTATAATATGTTTCTTTTGACGAATGGGGTAAAAGCCTTGTTAATGTATATTTCTCTGTATGAGGTGAAAGCCCGTGTCCATCTCTAAGACAGAGATGTGGTTCTTTCCATCCTCTGGGAGTAGCCATGGTGGATGTCATGTTGAGAGACTCCATGACAACATCACGTTGAGAGACTCCGTGATGAATCCTTTGTACTTGTGTTTATCCACACATGGGAGTAGCCATGCTGGACGTCATGTTGAGAGACTCCGTGACGACATCACGTTGAGTGACTCCGTGATGGGCACTTGTGCACATGTTCCTTTCCACATGGGGTAAGCCATAGTGGACGTCTCATATTGAGTGACTCACATGGCCGATATCACGTTGGAATAACCGTGATGAACTCACCACAAATGAGTGTAGCCATTGCCAGGTGTCATGTTGAAGTTCCATGACTTGGGTTATGGAAAGATATCTCTAGCTAGAGGGTGTTGATGTAAGTAGCGGCGGGAGATTTCTTTCTCCTATAAATTTGCAATATATATTAAATAATTCAATGAGGCCGGCTTTGGAGAAGTGACACCTCACTTCAAACAATATTTTTATATTTTATTTTATTCAAATAAAGCTGACTAAAGAGACGCGTTACTTGAGGCTGACCATTCAATAATGTAAAGAGGTCTTGTTTGATAGAAGCCGATCACCTTGTATATAAAGAAGGCAATGCTGATTCTTACATCATCCAATTTTTATATTCAAGACAAGTTTGCACATCTCAAGCAGGAGTTTGCATCATACAGCAGATTGATATTTGCATCAAGGAGATTGATATTCATTATTGCTGGTGTATTTGCATCTAGAGAGGTGCTATAATCATTGCATCAGTTCGGCCTAGTGTGTGGGGTAATTGTAAAGCAATTTGCTGCTCTTTTATTCAATATATAAGTGATATATTGTGGCTGGGTTTTTCTCCCTCAAGAAGGGGGGTTTTCCCAAGGTATATGCTATGTTCTATTGTTCATGTGTTGTTGTATTTCTGCTTTCTGTTAAATCTGATCCTAAAACTATGATTTCCTTGGTGATTCAATTTTATGGGGCATAAAGTTGCCATCTTCTAGGGAATGTGTCAAGCATAACGAACACAATTAGCAATATACCAAGGCTTGTCAAGGAGGTCAGCGCTGGAGACCCTCACTTTTAATTTATAGATTTGCTTGATTGCATAAACAATGAAGAATTAGTTGCATGGGTGATGTCAATAATGAAACTTCAATCAATAGAAGTAATTTTGCAAAACTTTGATTGTCTTCTCCATTCCAAATATTTTATATATAGTTGTAGTTTGATTTAGTGATTACACTACAGCTATACAAGGCTTGATTTGCATAGGTGACATTATGAGTGGAACTTCAATCATTACAATTATTTTGCAAAACTTTGATTACCTTTATCCTCCGTATCTATCGCTAATTTGGTAGGCCTTTGTATTGACCTGGGAATATCATCTTTTGTTTCTTCCAACAAAATAGGCGTATCCCCTTAACGGAACAAAGCTCATCATGCTTAGATGATGGTTAGAGACATGTGGCTAATTGTCAAATGTTGAAAGAGTGGTCGGAGGTCAGTTTTGACATATATGATTGATATAGATACCCAGTGTTTTGTAAAGGAAGCTAAAAGGTAGCGGAACAACTACCACTAATCACGGGGAGGAGAATGATGCAAATTTTACAAATCTTTCAATAGTTACAAAACTTAAACAAAATTGAAGCATAAATATCAAGCATACACATAGTGATTTATGTGGGAAGGCACTTGCCGGGGAAAAACCCACACGCTCAAAAGCACTTCTAATATATTATTCAGTAAATCACAAAGATTTACAATATACCTACAGAACAAGCTTCTCACAAGAGTATCACCACTCAAAGATCAAGAGACATCACAACAGCTATCAAAATCTCAAAATACATCACCATGTCTCTACCAAAGTCATAATACAATGCCCTCATGAGCAGGGTTGCCTTCTAGGAAATCAAGCTAACTAAAATATTGATGCGTCGGGATATGAGACATAATGATGAGCGGTCAGATTTACAATAATAAAATATAAATAAAGTTTTAACACAAAATTGCACCCACAGTACTGCTAAGGGGCATGTTGCCCCTGGACCCTTAGCAGGTGGGATGATCCCCTTGGACCCCTCGTGGGGGGGGGATCCTGCCCCCCCTCCACCGTCATTGTCGGATAGTGATTACCTATGTGTTGCGAGTTTGGACACATTTCCCAACAGTTTCATGTATACGTAGAGTCAAGGATAATCCGAGCAATCTTGCCCAGTTGAGTCAACTATAATGTCCCTTTTGGGCGAGCAAGAGAAAGAGCTAGAAAGAAAAGAACATGTTTGTATCATTTTGATTTTCTCACGTCCTAGGGAAGGAGGTTAAAATAAGATCTAAATTTGAATTTTGGCGCCTAAGATATTTTAATATTTTATTTTAGGTTAGAAGTAGAGCCCTTTAGGAGTTATAAGGAGGGAAAAATAAATATAAAATTGAATTGGGGTTTGGCACCCAATTGAGGGGATAAAAAATTAAAGAAAAGGCAAAATTAAAAGGGGAAAAGTGGTGCTCAAATTGGTTCGACCTATTTGGAGAAATAAGGAGTGATTGCTATATAAACTAAGTCATTTGGAGGTTTTCTTATCATGGGAATTATTCTGCTTTTTTTAGATTAGCAATTATTGCAGCTATTCCAAGGACGAAAACCCTTGTGAATAATAGAGGAGTTGGATGAAAACCTAGCTCTTCAATGGAGGACTTCATGACGGAGGTTCACTTGCACTTCAATGGAGTTTTTTGTTGGATCTTCATGCTCAAATTTTTTTATCAACAACCTAGGTGACTTGAGGAAGGCAGATTTGGTGTTGTATTGACCTACGATTTCACCCTAGAGAAGAGCATCCAAGTTGCAAGAGGAGCACTTTGTTTGGGAAGGGCGAAATTGGCAAGTTTGGAGGTTGTTGACGAGTTTTCAAGGGTTGCAAACCCTACATTCAGACCAGCAGGCCAACATACCCTTGTGCAGCATTGGATAAACTTGTAATAAGAATTTGCATGTTTTGGGTGGACAAATTGGTGCTATATATTGCTGGTTACATTCATACTTAATGTTAGATGTGTTCATCATATTCTTTGAAGCAATTGGATGAGTTTATGTTGCTGTTCATGCTTGTTTCATCTTAGAAATTTTATATCAGCAACTAGGGTTTTTAGCATAAATTAGGGAAGAAATTTGTTTCAAAAAATTAGAAAATTTATCAATATCCTAGTTGGGATATTTCAGTGGTATCAGAGCTTGGATCCTGTCAGCTTGGAGGGTTAGATTGTATGATGCAATTGGAATCATGGGTTCCGAAGTTGTGGGTGATATAATGGTTGCTCATGAAAGGTACCTTGCAATTCCACAAGAGGTTAGAAATGATCTTTCCTTCAGTTGCTATATGGAGTATCAGAGGGACAATAGCAAGCAAAAGAGGAAATCAAAGAAGTGTGAGCAGCCAAGTGTTGAGGACATCTTGAAAGAACTTATGCTATCACAACAAAGATTAGTGCTCTCACAACAAAGATTAGCTTGTAGCTTGCAGCAGTATGAAGACTCCCTATCAAGACAATCTAGGAATGGAATATCCAGAAATCTCTATGAGGAGTTTAACAAGGTTTCTAAATCAGCAGTCATTGATCAACCTATAGGTGAACATGGTTCTAGAACAACCACCGAATAAGAGTATGTTGAAATTGTCCAAGTGATAAAAGAAGATGTGTTTAAAAGATCACTTCAACCCTACGAGGACAAGGATAAAGGAGATTTGCCTATTGAAGCTACAAATGAAGAGCACATGAAGATTGACGAAGATATTGCCATGAAGGTTGTCAAACTAGCCATGTTAGAACAGCTACATGAAGGTATGGGTTCTTGTGATGTTTATGTTTCATTAATTGAGTCTAGCCTTGCTTTATCACCTTTACATCATTTTGGCAAGGACTCAAATTGTGGTTTGGGTGTCGTTGAGAGGGATGTTGTTCATACATATGATGACAATTCAGAAATTTCAATATGTAGTGAACAAAGTGAATTGGATAAGATTGATTTAACATTGCAAGATATGGAGGATCACTTGGAGGTTAAGGAGGTCATAGTTGTACATACACTTTCTAGATCAGCCCTTGAGGAAAGGCATGATGTAGAAGATTCTACTCACTTTTTGATGGTGATCCTTTGGTTGAACATGATGACACCTTAGTTTTTACACATGGATGTATTGAAGAAGAGGCCACGAGGGAAGTTGATTTGAAGGAGCATGATCATGAGGACCAATCAGAAATTTTGCATGGAGGTGTTGGGTCTCATAAGTCACATCACTTGGAAGGACAATTGAAGGTAAACGAAGGTAAGATTGTGGCAGCCCTAACTTGTTTTGATCATGTTCATAAGATGATGGCAGGTTTGTGTTGGAAGGCTCTAAGGAAGCATGAAGGGTTTGAAGGAGGTCTATCTCTTGATGACTTGCACGAACTCAAGGAGGCTTTGGTGGTAGTAAGGTCAAACTACCTACACCTACTTGTGGATAGAGATCATCTCCTCACTCAAGATGGGATTTATGTTGATGAAGTGGATAAGCTCACCTTTGAGCTTAAGGACACTATGGGCTCTTGGAAGAACACTCAAAAGGCCCTTCGAGAATTAGAGAATCAAGTTGATGAGCTTTGTTTGGAGTTGAGCTTGGCACATTAATCATCATCTACAACAAAAATTCAGTCTTCCATGGCAGCCACATCCAAAGAACAACAATTTAATGTGAAGATTGTGAAGAGTGGACATGAAGATATAACTTGCAGCCACATGACAAGTGGCACACTTGGTTTTCTGCTAGATACATCTCTTGGACAAGAACTTGACGATGGGCAATTAGCAAAGGATGGGGACTTGTTTGAGTCTCTTGAAGGCACTACAAAGAGGTATAATGTAAGTTCTAATTTTCTGTTTTATGACAGCAGTCATATTTCTGTGCATAACCATGAGATAGCAGCCATGTCACATGAGGGGAATGGTGTTGAGGGATCTCCCAATGTTGGCACTCAAGATGTGAGTGTCAAATGTAAGGAATGTATTGTGGATTCAAGCCTCAAAGGTTTTGATTTTGTATACCATACTATGGAAGATGTGAAGAAGACACAAGATATGTGTGAAAGGTGGTTGCAAAGAGCTAGGAGAGCGAAAATGTTGGCTGCCCAAACAAGACAACACCTATAGGAGGTTAAGGAATGTTGCAATCGTCTAGATCATGCAAGCCAACAAAGGGAATCATATCTTAGATCACTATTTCTTCCAAAGGAGGAATGCATAAGGGTTGAACATGCAGGGGATGAGCCTCTTGAGGTCAACAAGGAAGAAGAACATTCAGATTTGGGTGAACATGAAAAGAGGTATGATTTAGAAAATTTTGTTTATACACATAGTTTACATCATGAGGATCATGAGTTACCTCTTTTAGAGAGCCCATCAAAGGCTCAAACCATAGATGTGGATGGGATAGCTCGGCATACGCCTTTTGGAGCAGTCAACGGTGTGATGTATACATGTATAAGTAGAGACATTGGTAGTTATGATTTGGTTGAGCCTTTGGTCACTCATGACGAACTTGAGGAGTTCACTTGTGATGAGATACAATCCCATCATATCGATGTCTCTTTGGTGAAGCATGAGGCTGCCCTACTTTCGGGACTTATGGCACACATCATGGATGCAAATTCAAATAAAGATAGCTGTTTTGATTTTCTGATTTGGAACAATGATCTTTGTGTTATGCATAATCTTGAGTTGGCTGCTCCTACTCATGAGGATGATAGTAAAAAGACTTCTTTTATTGTTGGCACTCATTTGGGAGACAAACATGAGGGCTCATTTGTGTGCCCAAGACACAAGAGGACCAAGTTAGTATGGCATGACATGAGAGAGGCAAAAAAGATTCCAAGTATGTGGCATATGAAGAATGAGCCTTGTATGGTGGTCAAACAAGTGGAGCAATCAAGTTTGAACTTTGAGGTATGGTTCAGAATTCCTTGTTTGTACACATAGCTTGCTTTGTGAGGATTTGGTGTCACCTCTTTTGGAGAGCAATTTGAAGGCTCACATCATAGACTTGGATGGCATTATGGAGCATACACTTTGTGGATCAGCCACTGGTATTATGCCTTCATATGTAGATGGAGATATGGGTAATACAGATTTGGTTTGGTCTTTGATCATTCATGGAGCACTTGAAGTGTTTGCTTGTGATGAGTCTCATCATGTTGATGACTCTTTGCTAGAGAATGTTGTTGCTCTATTTCAAAAATTTGTGATGAATGCCATGGAGACACTTGCCTTTATTGGGCATACTTGGGAGGTGAAGTTGCACTTTGTCACAAGGTATGGAGGTATTGCCATAATATTTGGTTTGGAGTTACTAATGCTTGTGTTCCAGCTGGATTGTGTCATAGGGATTGGGCTGGATTGTGTCATAGGGATTGGGAAAAAGCACGAAGACCTTGGCCTTCCTGCCCTAGTTCATGAGGATTCACTCCATCCTCTGCTAAGGGATAACTGTTTTGCCCTATTGCACATGGAAATCTTGCAGGCTACTTGGAGGACAGCAACTGTTTGGGTGTTTGGAGAGGTTTGGATCATCTCTTCATCATTGGGGAATGTCGTATGGGTGATCCTCTACTATCATATGACAGTGGCGATGATATTGGCACTCACTTGGGTCTGATTTTCAATTGGAAGATTGCTGTTCTGATTTATATTAGCAACATAGGAGGGGCTGCTATGTTCTTCTATGCATCTACGAGGGGCGTCTTGCACATTCATGGGGAATCCTTCGAAGTTGGACAATTGGTTGATGTCGATAGTTCCTTGAGGTACATCTATCTCCCTAGTTTTGTTGGATGTGGTAGTGTGATGATATGGGATCCAAGTGGTTGTATGCTTGTCATTGCTTGAGGACAATCAATTTCAGGAAGGGAGGATTGTAATGTCGCTTTTGGGTGAGCAAGAGAAATTAAGAAGAAAAATAATATTTTATCATTTTGATTTTTGGCTCCCTAGGGAAGGAGGTTAAAATAAGATTTAAATTTGAATTTTGATGCCTAAGATATTTTAATATTTTATTTGGGGCTGGGCAACCCCTTTGGGAGTTATAAGGAGGGAAAAATAAATAAAAACAAATAATTAAAAAAATAAAAATAAAATTGAATTGGGGTTTGGCGCCCAATCGAGGGGATAAAAATTTAAATAAAAAGCAAAATTAAAAGGGAAAAAGTGGTGTCCAAATTGGGCCGACCTATTTGGAGAAATAAATAGTGATTGCTATATAAAAAAAGTCATTTGGTGGTTTTCTTATCATGGGAATTATTCTGCTTTTTTAAGATCAGCAATTAGTGCAGCTATTCCAAGGACGAAAACCCTTATGAATAATAGAGGAGTTGGACAAAAACCTAGCTCTTCAATGGAGGACCTCATGGCAGAGGTTCACTTGCGCTTCAATGGAGTTTTTTGTTAGATCTTCATACTCAGATTTTAATATCAGCCTAGGCAACTTGAGGAAGGCAGATTTGGTGTTGTATTGACCTAGGGTTTCACCCTAGAGAGGAGTGCCCAAGTTGTAAGAGGAGCACTTTGTTTGGGAAGGGTGAAATTGGCAAGTTTGGAGGTTGTTGACAAGTTTTCAAGGGTTGCAAACCCCACATTGAGACCAGCAGGCCAGTGCACCCTTGTGCAGCATGGATAAATTTGTAATCAGAATTTGCATGTTTTGGATTGACAAATTGGTGCTATATATTGCTGGTTACATTCATACTTAATGTTAGATGTGTTCATCATATTCTTTGAAGCAATCGGATGAGTTTATGTTGATGTTCATGCTTGTTTCATCTCAGAAATTTTATATCAGCAACTAGGTTTTTTAGCAGAAATTTTGAGTGCAGAAATTAGGGAAGAAGTTTGTGTTTCAAAAAATCAGAAAATTCATCAATATCCTAGTTGGGACATTTCATCAACTTAGATAGTCAGCCACACTCAGGTGTCACTTCCCTCCTTATGTTAGATGGTGAGATGGAAATTTTTGTGAATTGGACCAACTTTGATGGCATTCATTCTACAACTTACTCTGGGTTTGCATGAATTGTGAAGGCATGTAATCTGCATGGATGATTGTCTCCTTGCCTGAGCTGTAAACCATCGTTTGCTTGATGCTTGCATAATAATGTGGAGCTGTTTATCATACATTAGATACTTGTGCATTGCATTAGAGAAGTTCTTATTATGGCATTTGATTGTGTACCCATGCTAGGTGAGCACCACATCAAGTGCATATACTGAGGCATCCATCTTAATCTCAAAAGATAGTTGTAGATTGGGCAGAACAAGGACTATTGTTGACCAATGTTATTTTTTAGTTGTGCAAATGCTTGATTTTGAGCTTTTGTCCAAATGAACTTGGATTTTGCTCCTTGTTTCACCACATTATTTAGAGGCCATGCAATGCAAGATAATTGATGCACAAACCTGTGGTAGAAGTTGGCTAGACCGAAGAAATTCATGAGTTCTATCAGTCTTTGAGGCCAGCTAGTCTCTATGTCTTGGATGTTCTTTGGTTCAATGCATGACCACCTCTATCGACCTAGATATTGGATCCTTGTCACACTGAAAACACATTTATTTATGTTGGCATAGAGCTTGTGTTGGCACAAGGCATCAAGGCAATGTAGAACATGCTGCAAGTGCCCCTTCCATGTCTTATAGAGATGAGGAGGCCATCTAAATGGATAACCGCAAAAGACCTGGCAAGACATCATTCATCATCCTGATGGATATTGTTGGCACATTGATGAGACTAAATGACATTATCTGCTTCTATTATGCTATTAGATTGGTTATGGTGGCACATGTGGTTTCTGCAATTGTTTGGCCCTCCTCAGATCTAATCATAAGTAGGGATATTGACTTGGTAAAGGTCAGTTCTAATATACTGTAGAGGTTATCAACTTGTATAGATAGAAGAAAAGCATAATTGTACTTGTGAAGAATTGTGTGGAGTACGGATATGCTTTTGTTCTCTCAGTATAAATGGAGTTGTAACTGTGGAAAATTATGGTGTGCCTAACTAATGATTCTGTCAGAGATGTCTTTTAGCTCGACATTCATTTGTTGTACTTGTACCACTTGCACTGGTTCTTGCTTTACTTGTCATTGTCTTATTGTGATTTCTTGCTTGTGCCATTCTTCTTTGGCATTTGCTTTTGGTGTGGAGCATTTTTTTTTTGCCACTTGTTTGAAGGCTTAGTGTCACCTTTTTCCTTAAGTTATGGCTTTGTACTTGTGAAGGATTTTTTCTTCTTTAGTACAAAATTTTTCTTGAATCTTCATTGCATAATGGTAGGCATATACCAAACTTTTAGTAGTCAAGACTACCTTCTTCATTTGGATTTAGTGATGAAAGCCACTCTGATATTTGAGGACTTGGTGCTTCTCAATTTTTTTTATGCCTCGATTCGTAAACATGGAATGAAAGGTGGAAATATAATCATGAATCCACTATTTCTTTTATTGCAACAATTGCTGTTAGATATACTTTTTAAAATTTCCTTTCTTGATGGCCTCCACAAAGCCACCTCAGGTAGAGTTAATCCTTACCCTCATAGACAGTGATTTCATCTACTTTTTTTTCTAGAAAGTAGGCCTCCTACCATTATTGAACACATGGCTTGGATTTTTAAGTGAAAATGTGACTTTCTATGAATTTGAGAAAGGGTTTGCAAAGATACTTTTCCAATTTGGAAATCCAATCATCAACTGCATATGCATGATTTTTCTTCTCAACTGCAAGAATGCCAAAGTTTGCCTGAAATTTGAAGGGAGTTGGACTGCTGAATGGCTTGTCTATTCAGATCTGTGATCTATTTAGGGCATGTTACCACATGTGCAAAAGTTGGTTCATCATCTCAGCCTTTTGTTTCTTTGTCCAGGAAGCAGAAGAGTAAGCCAACTCTTTTTAGATAGCCATTTGTGACCATTTGCATCTCTATTAGAGAGGTAATCAAATAAATCTTGTCTTTAACCCAAGTTTTTGATCCTAATCATGTTCGATGGTACATAAATGGAATATGTTTAATGCCACTGATCTGAATTGAAGTTGTTATTCAGGGGCAATACACTAGATGTGTTGAAATGAAAATTAACAAGATCCAAATTGCTTAGTAATAGGATTTTTTGCCATAGAAGGATTATTCAAAGAGTGAAATATTTGTGGGAGAGAAGTATATCTTTAACTTTGAGTAACTTCATTCTAATTTATCCATTTTATGGCTTTACAATGTCAAAGTTAAAAAATTACTAAAAGTAGCGAATGTAGGGTTCTTGAGAAACTAAGTGTCATCCCTCATGGCGGTGACACAAGTCTCTTAGAAGTTGAAATGAATTGTCAAATAAGGACAAATAGCTTGGAAACTGAAATTAACTGCTGGAGTGGTACCATTATGGTGGGAGCTCTTGTCAGGGTGAGAACTTCTTGATTGTAGGTAGGAAAACATCGAATATCTGTTGGGAAGATTAGGCTCGAATGAGTTCTGATGCCTTCAAAAGGGGCTGTGCAATGCTTTAGGGGCATTGAAACAAACTCCCAAGCACAAGTTCTTCTCCAAAGGGCCTTGGAAATGCAAAATAAAAAAATGTAGAAAATAGTAAAATAAAAAAAACTTGACTTGTTTTTTTATTTTCTAATTATGTCAAAAACTGCCATGTAGATGATCTGAATTGCTTCCTAAGTCAGATTCGCTCATCACAATCCACCAATGTTCATTGTTGACCATTTATGCTTACATGATCTTCATCAACACATTGAAATTTCTATGGATTTTATTAAGTGCCTTTGTTGAACCTTGATAAGGATTCATAAAAGGTACATAGTTTTTAGATTAATTATATTTGCTATAGTCATTATTTTCTCTCATGTAATTATAAATATATTAACATTGCATATTCCACCTCACTTATAGTCTCTTAGTTTGAGACTCACATATCCATCATCTAGTTAGTTGCAGTCTCCTAGTTTGAGACATCTTCTAGGATAAGTTGAGTCACCTCAACACTTTTGTGGTTGGTTGACACTGTTAGGATGTTCTTATTGGTTTGTCTATTTATACCCATTCATTTCAAAAGAAAACATTGAAAACTAGAAACCAAATTTAGAACTATTTTGTAGTAATTAAGCAGCTATGTTTTCACAAGCATTCTTGTGTAGAAATTTATTTCTATTTGTTTTGTATTCATAGCTTCTTCTTTTGGATATGGTAATTGAATATTTTTAGCTTTCTGGTGCAGATTCTTTGACACACATCATAGTGTAGACCATAGTAGCAAAACATAATTTTTGGGAATGTTGGCAAACCAAAAATTAAGATTTTCTCAAAAAAAAATGTGATTTAGTTGTGAATGGGAAAAAAGGGAAATAATTATGTTCTTGAAAAAATAAAATAGGGTTAGTTATGGTAAAATTGCCAAAGAAGTCAAAATTGTATAAAAATCATAACAAATTGTGATTTTTTTAAAAGAACATGTCCACGAAGTTTTCGAATTAAAAATCAGCATGGGGACTGAGGTCTGATTTCTCCCAATTTTTACATCTTTTGTGAACCTCTGTTTTCTGTTTTCTGCTTGGTTACCATATCAAACCTTCCTAGGTAGATATTATCTGGATAGATCACATATAGTTGCACGATAGCAGAACTACTTGTATAGGAGAGTCAACTACAGTATGCACACAGACAGTAGTGGTTCTTGTATAACGTCTTTTTGGCATAGTAAATATTTGCATTGATCTAGTCAATCGTGCACTTAATCATGTTGATATCTACATAACCACAGACACAACTTACATCTACTATGAGTATATAACTATCGAATAATACAAATGCATAAATAAGGCTTTATGTCACTATGTGCAGCTTAAACAATTGGCCATTCCTTAGGATTGATAGATTGAAAGTAATGTAGTATTATAACTCTCCACCTCTCGTTACTGAAACTCTATATCTTCTTGAGATTCATGATCAATCCTCATTGATTGAAGATATTCCAGATTTGTTGTGATTGTTGAATAGTCACTCTTTCCAAGTTTCTGTGCAGACAAAACAACTGCACTCTCTTATAGTCATGCTCAAGGACAAAAAATGACAAGGCCACCTAAATAAATTCAAAAGAGAAATATGCACTTTGTGAAATAAAGATAATGCATGTTTGGTGGGGTGACAGTCAAGGCATCACTGTGATGATGACGCTGTTTTCCCTCCTCTCTTCCCTGGTTGTTATAATTGATTTTGTGATCAACGTGGTTCTGGAATTGTTGGTACTGTCAGCGGGGATGGTGAGTGAGGATAATGATGGTGAACATTGATTTCTTTGGGCAACACGGAAGCTGAGAAGACCTCAAAGATTGTTCATAAGGTTGCATCAAATTGCAATATGATTTTTCAGTGGTTTCAAACAAAAGGCTTTAAGATCTATTTCTACAATTTCTAGAAGTCATCATTTTTTCTGTCTTCATTTGACTGGATACCTCAAGTTGGATGCATTTTCTGAGTTTGTAAGCTTATGGGGTAATCTATGGTAATTTATATTGTTCATCAATGATTTTCTCAATATTTGAAAGGCAAATTCAGTCTGACACTTGGACTTATATGATGCTTTTCCTCCTTTTTCACCTTGATTATACCAACAAGTGTTGCTTCCCAATTCATTTTTGCAAATATCGAACATTTTGTTGAAACAATGAGCATCATACAGAAGCCTACTTAGGATCAATATGCATAGAGGCACAAATGTGATGCATTTCTTGTTAAACCCTGTAAGCTTTTTCAGAAGATGAACCCTAGCATACTGGAATTGGCAAGCACCAAATGTTATACTGAAGTAAAGAAAATACTTGAGAATAGTTGTGATCCTCCTACAAATTAGAATTTATTGATCAACAGCATTGTACACAAGAAGCAAAATAATCATTTACTAAACTAAAGTATGAATGCCAACAAGTGTTGCTTCCCAATTCATTTTTGCAAATATCGAACATTTTGTTGAAACAATGAGCATCATACAGAAGCCTACTTAGGATCAATATGCATAGAGGCACAAATGTGATGCATTTCTTGTTAAACCCTGTAAGCTTTTTCAGAAGATGAACCCTAGCATACTGGAATTGGCAAGCACCAAATGTTATACTGAAGTAAAGAAAATACTTGAATAGTTGTGATCCTCCTACAAATTAGAATTTATTGATCAACAGCATCGTACACAAGAAGCAAAATAATCATTTACTAAACTAAAGTATGAATGCCACTGATAAACACACTGCTCCTGTTACCACTGAATTAGTTAAAGAAGTAAATTGCATATCATATAAAAAGATTGTAACCATGGATTGTTAAACTGCATACGTAGTTTTGAGAAAGGACTTACTTCTCAGTGATTCTAAAACACTAAAGATTGATGCTGCACTTTAGCTATTTGTTATTATAAATTTATTATACATTTTGAGGTTGAATGTGTCATAAATTTTTCTTATTGAATACATCTCCATGTGTATTTAGGTAATGTGTCTAACTGCCCATCAGAGAATCTAGGTCTGGAGGATGAATCTGAAAAGGGTAGCAATGCCCTTTTGGCAAGGGCATGGTCACCTGGTTGGACTAGTGCTGACAAGGCATTGACTGCATTTATCAATGGACCTTTGATTGACTATGCCACAAACCGTCGAAAAGCAGATAGTGCAACAACTTCTTTGCTATCACCTCATCTGCATTTTGGGGAGTTGAGCGTTCGGAAGGTGTTCCATCTGGCCCGTATTAAACAAGTTTTTTGGGCTAACGAAGGTAATACTAAAGCAGAACAGAGTGTGAACTTGTTTTTGAAGTCAATTGGACTTCGGGAGTATTCAAGATATTTGAGTTTCAACTTTCCTTGCAGTCATGAGAAGCCACTTCTTACACATCTTAACTTTTTCCCCTGGAGGGTTGATAAGGGTTACTTCAAATCTTGGAGGCAAGGTAGGACTGGCTACCCACTAGTTGATGCTGGGATGCGTGAACTTTGGGCGACAGGGTGGGTGCATGATCGGATACGGGTTGTAGTGTCTAGTTTCTTTGTTAAGGTTCTCCAGCTTCCATGGCGATGGGGTATGAAGTATTTTTGGGACACATTGCTAGATGCTGATCTTGAATGTGATGCTCTTGGATGGCAATATATTTCTGGATGTTTACCAGATGGCCGTGATATTGTTCGTATTGATAATCCTCAGGTATGTCATAATGCAACATCAACTGTGCACTAAATATGCATATGTTTCTTGTGTTTTATCTTTTCCTTATAACAGTTGAGGTATCTCAGGACTTGTCTGGACCTTTTTGACTGATTGTGTTTTGGGACTTCTTCCAGTTTGAAGGCTACAAATTTGATCCAGCGGGAGAATACGTCCGGCGTTGGCTTCCGGAGTTGGCCAGGTTACCCACCGAGTGGATACATCATCCATGGGATGCTCCACAAGCTGTTCTTCAGGCTGCTGGAATAGAGCTGGGTTCCAACTATCCACTGCCCATTGTAGAGATATCAGCAGCTAAAGAACGGTTGCAAGAGGCCCTTGCAGTGATGTGGCAACGTGAGGCAGCTGAGAGAGCTGCTTTGGAAAATGGAACGGAAGAAGGTTTGGGAGAATCAGTGGACAACTCAAATGATGCATTGTCAGAGCATATGGATGTTGACAGGGAACCAGTTAGAAACAATGCAGAGTTTGCAGCAAGGTCACAAATGGATCAAATGGTTCCAAGTATAACCAATGAATTTCAAAGGACACAAGTACCTTATAATTCAAGTCAGGACACATCTTCTGAGGCTCCATCTGAACGTGCAGAAGTACCTTCTACTATAAATCCAAGAAATGCTTCTGTAGCTTCATCTGAACATTATTTGGGACAGCACATGACAAGGATTTCAACTGAAGATATTCCATATGTTGCTCATAATAATCGTTATGTGCATGTAGTAGATGCGCAGAATGAATCCCAGTCAACTGCAGATTCTTCTAGTAACTTCAGAAGAAGAGATGATGTGAGCAGTGGAGGCATTGTACCAATTTGGACACAGTCATTATCTGGTCATTCCCAGCAGTTTGCAGATGAAGGAACTGTTCCTGGAAGTGCTGAATCACACCCTCAGCGGCAACTACACTCTCATTCAGTGAGACCCTGGAGACCTGGTCACAGTCAAGGTGAGATTTAAATGGTACAGCGTTTTGTATCAGGTACTTATTTTGGACTTAATAATCCATTTTAAAGCATACAGTCTGAGATTGTATCCTTTGGATTTTTCTCATTTTCTGTAGCCAGCCTCACAATCATGCTAGACCAAGGAGCTGGGAGCTAGAGAATTGACTGTAGTCAAGCGCTATACTATAATTATAATATTCTTATGGAGAGCAGCAGTGGTTGTTGAAATCTATTTTTCTGAAATTGCTAGAAAGGTACATTGTTCACATAAACGTTGCCTTAAGCTTCAAAAAGTTTTTATTTGTCGGAGATTTTATACTTGTGATAAAGGGAAGTTTTATCTTTATCATTTTCTCACAGTCAGCTGTTTGTATCCTTTTGTAGGTCTGCAGTGTAGAGTAAGCCCCAATGTCCAAAAAGAGGAAGAAATACTAGCAAAATTGGCAGTTTAGATGTATTTCTGTAAAGTAAAGAGTTAAAAAGCCTTGTACAAAATACAGTGTTTGCATATCTGAGTATATAAGCTTCATTTTACTCGTTAACTTCTTTATTGACAATGTTGGTGTATATATATTAGTTTAGCATAATTTGTTTCTACTGTTCTCCATTAGGATTCCGAGTAGTTGGTCAAGGCAAAGTTCTACATTTTATTTTCAAAATTCAGAGTGAAATTTTTGTTGTATTGTCATTAAATTAGTCATATTATGCTAAACTGAAAACAAGTCCCTTCAATTAATGTTCCCAAATTGGAGAATGTAAGCCTGGAACCTGCTTGAATATGATAAAGAAATATTAGAAATATTTTGAAACAGGGGGCATCCCTCCATCTCAATCATGGTGACTAGACAGCCAGTTTTAATTTAAATACGCATCACATAGTCCCTAGTCATTCTGGCGTCTACATTTTTATTCTTTGGCTCCTATATCCTCTGGATTTGTTGTACCCTCGTGATGTTCAAACTAGTTATCCTCTCTTTAGTATTGCTTCATATTTTGGACCTGCCTAAATCATCAAAGAACTACAATCTTTCTTTAGTTTTTCTGCTACCCTGCTTTTTCCTTTGCCATTCATTTTCCTCCATGTTTAGTTTCTTTTATCTGAAGCATTTGGCATTCAATTGCTCGCATCCATGCAGGAAAATACACAGAGCCATTTCCTGCCTGTTTCTACAAATCATAATGGGATTCTTGCACAATTTTCTATGAAGATGAAGATAAAATCTGGATCAGAAATGTTCAAATGTCACATTATTGTAGTCTTTCGTCGAAATTCTATGTAGAAACTGGAAAAAAATTCCACTCATTCACAGTCCACTAAATAGTTTCATTCTTTTTGTTATTGTTTTAAATGTTCCTCCTAGTGTCCATTCGTCATATGAGCTGCAATGTAGCAGATGCCAAGGACATCCCTTTATACCCTTGATCCACTATTTCCTAGGTGGAGTTCAATAGTGTGCATCCTTTTGCTTGAAGAAACATGTTTTTGAGTAGTATCTAAATAACTTTTCATGCTTATTTTGATTGCCCAAAGTTTCATCAATGCTTGGTTACAAGCAAGCTGCAATATCAAATTAGTTGCTATTATCTGATTATCTGGAAACAAACCATAATTTCCTTTGTTACTATTTGAAGATGTTTGTTATATGCAGAGAAAATGAGTGAATTACATTACTTTGCCCTTCATTGGTACTTCCAAGAAGCAGCTTTTCTTTGTTGTTTGGAAGTTGAAACTACTTTCTTGCTTTTTAGCAGGTGTGGGTTCGGAGGAAAGTTATTTATTTTATACAACTGGTTAATCTTTTCAATAACTAGATTGGAGAGTACAAATATTAGAGGAGTGTCTTGTTATTAAAAAGAGTTTTAGCTGCGGATATATCAAGGAAACATTATTTCAGAATCAAAATCTCCAAGGTTTATACTGATGAGGATTTTCCTAATTTATTAGTTTAAGTTCTGGAAAAATGGAGATATCATTGTTAGTTGACCAAGAATAATTTTGTAATACCTTTTGCTCGTTCATGTAAGTGACAGCAATGGCTCTTCTGCTTGGTTTGTGATTCATGTTTATTTTATTTAACAATAAACATGCTATTATTTTACTAATGTCAATAAAATCATAACCCAATTGCAATTTCTCGGTGATGAGGATTTGCTTCCTTTATTGAGACTCGTTTGGCTCTCCCAAACTTAAATTGTATGTCTTCTCGTTTCTGGAAACATGGATCCCCTAATAGTCCTTAATAGATTGGAGTCTGTCTACAAATTTCCTGTGTGGTGCATTGCATGTTTTTCCTTCTTATAAATTCATGAATTGAAATGCTCACACCTTTATTTTTTTAAGGTTTGGAGGATGTGAAATGCAGAAATCAATTCTAGATTTATTAGATGGCGATTCTTTGGCATCATCTACTCACAGGCATTCTGAAATCATTTTGTGTACCTAGTTATGCAGATGGCGAAAAGCTAGAATCAAGTATTAAGTTTTCCTTTTCACACTAGGTGCCTAATTATGCAGATGGACAAAAAAAACTAGAATCAAATATGTAAAGGTTGCCTTTTCATGCCACGTACCCAGTTATGCATACGGAAGAAAGCTCGAACCAAATATGTAAGATCCCCTTTTCATGCTGTGTACCTAGTTATGCAGATGGAAGAAAGCTAGAACCAAATATGTACGTTCGCCTCTATACTATATCATATTTGATATTTTTTTAAAAATTGTTGATACTAAATCATATTTGTTGGGAAGTTAAGTTCACTGAGAAGGAATGTGATTGGTCAAGGATGCCTGCAGTTCTTTACAGTATTTTGAGTTTTTAGAAAGTCTCTATTTCTAGTTGATGCTTCCGATTGTTTTCCGGTGGTCCATCCCAAAGATAGTGTTAGGCCTTTGCTGCTTTAGCCCTTACAGAAGTTTGTAATACATGCTGCTCGTGTTGCCCTGACGTGTAAAGGCAAAGATCTTGTTGAGTTGACGGTTGTTTTTTTCGGGTAAAGACATGGAGATAGGCTAGTTGTAGGTACCATACTGTTTATGATGAAAGCTACGACAGTTCTCTAAGATAGATTATATTTCCCATACGATGTAAAATGAAAGTTGCAACTCCCAGGCTATGAGATACATCACATCAAATGAATAAATTGTAATTTAAGTTTCTTTTGCATGGAAAAGCTTGTAAAAAGAAAAAATTGATAGGTCTAACGATTGGATGTCTACCAAAAGCATTTAGCTATAAGTGGATGTTCCCTTTTTATTGTTCTCTATTTTTAGTATTATCTTTTTATTGTTCTCTATTTTTAGTATTATCTTTGCATTAAATCAAGACAATCTCAAGAAATTCTTTCTTGCTCACCACTTGAAATTCACAGTGAAGTAGCATGCTTTATGCAGAAAGAACTTTTCATCTTGTTTGATGAATTATTGTTAAAAAAAATTAGAGCGATTGATGATCAATAATAATAAGAATAAGTTGAGATATTCAAGGACTTCCCACCTAGCCTTAAGCAATCTTAAGATTTCTACTGAGTGGGCAATATTGCCTTCGGGTTATGACCATTTCAATTCTTCAGTTTCTGTCCTCTATGCCATATGAGCAACAAGATCTTAGCTTGGATTGCATCGAGTTTGATAGTTATACATTACTTTGTTCACAACAAATATTTGGTCAAGAAACAACTGCTACCATACACGGTGCTGCATTGACACAGTCTTAAGACATTTCTGAAGCCATTCGAATATTGCTCATCCTGTTAAGCATCAAGAAAACCATTTGAATCCATAATGCATTGAGATTTTGTTTGTGCATCTTGTAATTTTTTTATTATATTTGTAGGACTTGTTATGGTCTATGAAAAACATGGGAAGAGAATAAGGTAAATTATATCAACAGAAACACAGCCTGCTTTACCCTGCTCATTGACAATAAATTTGCAAGTTGACAAGAGGAATCCAAAA
>VDFB02162620.1:0-28403 GCA_007258455.2 Sequoia sempervirens
GAACAACTTACCAATGGACGACAATCATGCCCCCTTCAACATGACCATGCTGCCTACAATGTTTCTCAGCTGTTGTGATTAAAAGTTATTTTGTCTTTAAGCCCTTGCAATTATTGCAAGGACAATAACATTTCCCATCACCCTTTCTTTTCAATCTAGCCCAAAATCTATCAAGTGTCTCTTCATTTTGTTCTGGACTAATATTATCTGACATGATTTTTCTTTACCAAGCTTGACTATTTAGATCTTCAAAAAATATCAAACTCACACTCCAATAATTTTTATTCATAGATAATCATGCCCCCCTTCAATGTGACCATCTTTCCTACAATGTTTCTCAACTGTTTTGATTAAAATTCATCTCGTCTTTAAGCCCTTGCAAGTATTGCAAGGACAATAACATTTCCCATCACCCTTTCTTTTCAATCTAGCCCAAAATCTATCAAGTGTCTCTTCATTTTGTTTTGGACTACTATTATCAATGATTTTTCTTTACCAAGCTTGACTATTTAGATCTTCAAAAAATATCAAACTCACACTCCAATAATTTTTATTCATAGACAGGTAACATAATCTAATAATTCTGATATTTTACACCAAAAACATTTGGCATGCAACCACCCCTGCAAAAGAGAAGATAGTCTGAAGTTAATGACCCCAAAAAACACTTTAAAATGATAATTCCTAAACTTATTAAATTCTGATTTTACTATGATTTCCAACCGTTAAAACTCCTAAAATCAGAATATTGAACTTGATCACAAACTTCCTACAACGATGGAGGTAACAAGCTAGTAAGAACAAGTGACCCATTCCTAAAGAGCAACAAATCAGAATCATCATTGCTAATGTCAATATGGATTTATCCTTTTAGTTAAAGATGAAATGTGTCACTTCTTATGACGAGCTTATCCCTAGGGCCCTCAACATTGAGAGAGCCCTAATTAAAAACAATAGAAGCATTGGTAATAGCATGATTAAGGTACAAACCCTAGGCCTCCGTAGAAACATAAACAATAACTATAGCGGATTAGTGAGGTTGCAATACCAGAAAGATTGAGACATTGTAGGCAATAACAAAATCTTGCAATCTAAAGATTGTAGCTAATAACAAGCACACTATGTAGCTTAGTGACATTTGTAAATGAAATCTACGGTAAGAAGAATGACAATCACTTGAGATGTGACAATCAAAAAGAGGCTGAATAGTGACAAGATAATAAAGCTCAAACCTTGCATAGTAAAGTGGAGATTTTAACAGTGAGTCTCCTTACCCCCTTGCTGACCTTAAGGGTTTTTCAAATGCTTTTGGTAGTGTTAGACAAGGAAAATGCAATCAGGGAATGACTTTCCAAATGAAGTAACAGTGGTAATCATAGGTTCAATGTTTCTTCTTAGCCATGAATGTATAATGGAGGTAGTGGATTGCATGTTTGAGCAGTGTTTTGAGACTCATCAAAGATGGGAGAATAGTGAATAATACCTTGTGGACTGTGAAGTAGTGTCAATAAGGTTGAAGGATCTTAAGAACTACAATACCATGAAACAATGAGTCCCTTGTAGTAAGTAGGCAGTCTATAGGGCATAATTTTGATTTTATAGAAGGATGCTTATGAAAGGAATCTTCAAGTGATAGTGAGTGAGCTGTTTGAGATTGTAGCTAAGGGTGCAATACCCAATCTTAAAGGAAGTTAGCAAAGCAGTAAATGTGCAAGAAAATCAAATCGTACACAACAAACAATTCAAAATGTTATCTTGCATAATGCCTTAAGTTTGAAGACAAAAATATCATTGTATCTTCATGATGAAAGTGGTGACCTTAATGGTCAATCACTGGAAACCATGATTTTAAAACATGCTATTGTGCTTATGGAGGCAACATTTTAAGCAAGGCAATGAGTGGCGGTTTGGAACAATGGTAGGTATGAAGGACTTGCTTTATATGCATACTATGTAGTCTAGCTTAAGACACCTTTCTTAGAAGAGATTGAAGGTGGACTATGGAACTCAAGAGTTACCATGAAAAGGATTAAAGCAAAGACTAAGATCTATTTAAAAGCCACGATCATGAAGATATTAAAGATATCACATGCAAAACCCTAGTAGCTGGAGTAATGAATACAGCGCCAAAGAGGATAGTGTGTTGGGGAAGATTTAGGAGATCTCCACATTATCTAATTACAGGGAAATACATCATTTATTTATTTTTTTAATTAAAAGAAATCATTCTAAACCCTATATAGGATACATTGATACTTTCAAGCATTTTACTTTCTAGTTATAGGAAAAGGATGACTACAGTTGAGTCTTAGTGCATAGACAGTGCTGACCCATTTCAAGTTCATGTCCCTGGGTTGACAATGAAATGAACCTTCATGATGAGCAATATAACTACTTAGTGCAGATATCTAATCTCTAATTTATAGCTTTAAGGGATTAGTTATTGAACCATTAGAGGAGGCCAACATTTTTTGGCATTGTTGGCGGGGATGGTGTCAAACTAGGAAGTTCTGTGGAATCATTTCCAGTTTATTTCTTGTTTTAGTATCTCTGAAGTTTGTTCTTAGCATACCCTTCATTTGAGACAAGTAATGATCTGCTATTCTTCACCAATTCTTTGTGTGAGTTGGCTAGTACTAAGTTAATAACACATGCATAGGGGTAGGAGAAGAGATGCTCATGGGAGATTCCTTCCTAATGACCCTAATCCTGATAACCAACTAGTTGAGTTTCAAAATATGCCAAGAGATGAAGAAGAAGAGGAGGAAAATCCTTTTGTTGATGCATTTCCCAATTTGACCAATTCTGAAACTTCCTCTGAAGAGCAAGCTGCCCAAAATCTGATTGAGAATCTATTTTCTTTTACAATCCATCAAGCAATTATGGCTAGTCAAAACCCAAATAGACCTAACCAACCATCTTTTTCATTTCCTATCACCCACCAAAATGAAGTTGATAACCTCAAAAACATCCATGCTTTAGTTCTTCCTAAATTCTATGGGCTTGTAACAGAGGACTCTAACACTTTCTTGTTTGAATTTGATATCCTCCACATAAGCTATGATTACACTACTGATGCTCATAGGATTGAATTGTTTCCTACTACCCTGAAGGAAGCTGCATTAAGATGGTTTATGAGCTTAGGTAGGAATACTGTAGAGACTTGGGATGATATAAAAACAAAGTTTCTTGAGAAATATAAAGAATATTGTAGAGGCAGTGATATGAGAGGAGATGATATCTTCTGGATTCAACAAAAGGAGGATGAAAGTTTGGAGGACTATATTTCAAGGTTATTGTTTTTTCTGCAGAAATCCCCACATCATGCACTCAATGAAGAGTCTCAAAAGTTTCTCTTCCTTAGGGAGATCAATGAAAATTGCACTGATGCCCTGGACTTGATAGGAGGAGATATCACCCAAGTTCCCTAGGATGATATTAAGAAGATATGCCAAAATTACTCTAGGGTAGCTATGAAGAGAGGAAGAGGTTACCAATATTCTATGGGTAAATCCTCCACCAATGGAGTTTCAAGGATGGAAATCACACATTTCCTGGCAGATTTCAAATAGGATATCATAAACAATATGGCCACTCAGCTAGATACACTTCAAGCAAAGAAGAAACATGAGGAGGAAAAGGTAATGTTGGCAGAATATTGTCCTCATTGCAAGCAAATAAAGAAGGATTGTAGATACAAAATGGTAGCCAAAATTGAGAACAAGAAAATTCCACCAAAATTCAGGCCAATTTAGGGTGATGATGATCAAGTTTTCTACATTGCACAAAGAAGGCCATGGGATCCAAGACAAGGTATGCCACCAAATCCATTATCTTTTAGTGGACCTTATTTGAATTCTTATGCATCTGGTAATCAATGGCAACCCCCATACCCATCAAAATTTGGAGGCTATCTAGCTTAGCCTTGGAACAAACCTCCAAATACTTGGCCCACTTACCAAAATTCTCCACCTCAGTGGCAACAATTCTAGGGAAACTGGAAACAACCTCCAAGAAACTGGCAACAAACATCCTAATGGAGGGGAGGATAGCAATGGTCAAACTAGGAAACTAGTTACATGTAGCCACCTCCACAGCCTCAAAAACCTAACATAATGCCTCCTCCTAACTCAAACTCTAGCACACCTAGACCTACTCAGTTACCAAATCAACCCACACCTAACCCAAATAACAAACCACAACAACAACCAGTCTACTCTACTGATCCCAATCAATTTCCTACATATGTTGTGAGTGTGAGTGATATTCATCTGCGTTCAGGAACCACTTTTCCAACTCCTTCCACTCTTATTATCATAGAGCTTCCTATGGAAGAAGAGGAGCATCAAAATCTATCTGATATCCTTGCTCAGTCAAGTGTGCCCAAGAATTGTAAACCATTTCAGTAGTCTGATCAAGACCCACCATTTCCTCAAAGGTTAGAAGTTGTTAGACAAAAGGAAGAGAAGGAAGAGACAACCTTTGATATTCTGGATCAGTTGAAAAACATGTGTCAAGATACCTTTGTTCCAGGCCATAAAAGATGTCCCCATATATATTAAGGAAATTAAGGAAGCATGTCTCAAAAAGCCAGGGAGGAAAAAAAGGACCACAATACCATTTATGTGGTGCAACAGTTGGAAGATATCATGCTTGGGAAAGTCACTGTTCCTAAATATACTAACCCAAGTAGTCCTATAGTTGGACTCATTATAAATGGAATCCAAGTAAAAAATGCTCTAATAGACTTGGGAGCAGCTATTAATGTGATGACTAAGGACATCCTACAACAACTAAATGTTGCAAATATGAGACCTACTCCTACTGTCCTATAGCTTGCTAATAGTTCCACTGTCAAACCAGATGGTATAGTAAAAGACCTTGTTGTTACTCTAGACTGTTGAGAATATCCAGTAGAATTCATGATCCTTTCCCCTAAAGCTATATTAGGAGGATATCCTATTATTCTGGGAAGGTCGTGGTTAGCTACAATAGATGCATACATTGGATTTCAGTCATGGGACATGACTATTTCTGATGGGAAAAGCACTAAAAAACTTGTCCTCTATCCTCTTGCTCAACCATCCCATGATATGGACAATCCCATATGGCTACATGTTGGAGAAGAGGATGAGGAGGTCAATTCAGTGGCACAAATCATGATGATAGGCATAAGTTCTTTCATGTAGCTACACGAAGAAGATGAAATATTATCCCATATAATTCAGAACCATTATGAAGTGCATGAAGAATCACCCACTCATGAATCTAGTTTTGCATGTCCATTGCAAACACTTCTGCCAGCTTCTCCTACACCTGAATCTCCTGCAGTAATAGATATTATTCATAAATTTTTACCACATGAACTAAAAATGCCAAGCATCAATGAAACAACCATGATTGAGTTGACCACACAAGTAAAATTTTAGAGGGGAAACATTTGAATATTAATAACAAGCTTCGTCAAGAGTAGTAGTTGTCCCTGACAAATCTGTTAAAGTTGCATCAGCATGCATTTGCACGGGATTACCATGACATGAAAGGATTAGATCCCAAAATCTATACTCATAGGATCTACATTAGAGATGATTGCACACCAATAAGGCAACCACAAAGGAGAACCAACCCTGCACTGAGGGAGATTGTGAAAGGGGAACTACAAAAGTTATTGGATGCAGGATTTCTATCTTAGACAACCAATGGGTGTCCCCTTTGGTAATTGTGCCTAAAAAGGGAGGTAAATAGAGAGTTTGTGTTGACTATAGAGAACTAAACTCTGTTTCCAAAAAGGATCACTTTCCCCTTCCTTTTATAGACCAAGTATTAGATTCACTTGCAGGTAAGCAATATTTTTCCTTCCTAGATGGATTTAGTGGTTATAATCAGATATAAATTGTACCTAAATATTAGGAGAAGACAACTTTCACCTGTCCTTGTGGGACTTATGCCTATTTTGTACTCCCATTTGGTTTATGCAATGCACTTGCCACCTTCCAAAGAGCAGTTATTAGTATATTCTCATATATCTCACATGATTGTATGGAGATCTACATGGATGATTTTACTACTTATGGCACTGATTTTGTTGAAGCATTAGAGAATTGTAGAGATGTGAGGACCATCATTTGTCTTTGAATAGTGAGAAATTCTTTATGATGATGTAGGAAGGAGTAGTCCTTGGCCATTATATCTCTCAGAAAGGAGTTCAAGTGGACCCATCCAAAGTTGAGGTAATTACCAATCTTTCTATTCCTGTCAAGCAAAAAGATGTTAGAAGTTTCCTGGGACATGCAGGATACTATAGGTGCTTCATAAAATATTTCAGTAAGATGGCAACACCAATTTATAATCTTCTAACTAAAGAAGTTGAGTTCTACTGGACAGAGGATTGTGATAAAGCATTCTCTAATTTAAAAACAACATTAACCCATGCTCCTGTGCTCAAAGGCCCTAATTGGGGACTTTCTTTCCATATTCACATAGATGCATCTGATTATGTTATAGGGGATATCTTGGGACAAAAAGAGGGAGCAATAGAGAATGCAATCTACTTTGTCAGCAAGAACCTACAAGGAGCTGAGTTTAACTACACAGTGACAAAGAAGGAGATGTTGGTAGTCATTTATGCTCTCAACAAATTCAGGCATTCTATCATAGGATATCATACCTTTTTCCATACAAACCATGCAGCCATAAGATACCTTATGAACAAGCCATTGATTTCAGGTAGGTTAGCAAGGTGGTTGTTGTTAATGAAAGAATTTGATATCACCATTATAGACAAGCCGAGTAAGGAAAATGTTGTGGAAAATTTTCTCTCCAGATTGACTACATCAGAGGAAACTCAAACCATTGATGACTCCTTTCCTGATGAACATTTTTTCTCCATCAGTGTGCACACACCTTGGTATGCAAATATAGCCAATTATCTGGTTATAGGGAGAGTTCCCCCTCATTTCTCTCTAAAAGAGTGAAGGGTTCTTATTGAGAAATTTTTTCCATTCTCATGGATTGTAGGTTGTTTATTCTATACTAGACTAGATCATGTGATGAGAAGATGTGTAAGAGAGGATCAAACCTATGATATACTACATGCATGCCATAATGAACCATGTGGTGGGCACTTTGTAGCTAAGAGAACAACCATGAAGATTCTCAATATAGGGTATTACTGGCCTACACTTCATAAGGATGCAAGTACACTAGAAAGTGTGATAGATGTAAAAGGATGGGCCAACCGACTAAATCAGATGAGATGCCTCTATACCCGAAAGTAGTTATCACACCATTTGATAAATGGGGACTTGATTTTGTAGTTCCAATTGATCCACCATCAAATGGAAAATCTTAAATCTTGGTTTGTATTGACTATGTGACTAAGTGGGTTGGGGTCAAAGCCATGAAACATGCTAGGGACAATAAAGTTACAAAATTACTCTATGAAGAAATCTTCACACACTATGGAGTTCCTAGAGAAATAGTCACAAATCAAGGGGCTTAGTTCACATCCACTCTTGTCACAACATTGGTGAATGAGTATAATTCCAGGCATATAAAATACACAACCTATCGCCCTCAAGCCAATGGCCAATTTGAGGTAACAAATAGGGAAGTATAATCTATTTTGACCAAAATAGTAACAATCCACATAAAAGATTGGGTAAATAGGTTTCCAGAAGCTATCTGGGCCTATAGAACCACTTGGAAAACCACCATTGGTTTTATTCCCTTTGAACTATTATATGGAAAAACAACAATGATGCCTATAGAGTTTGAACACAAAACTCTTAGAACAACACTAGACCTTGGAATGGATATATCTAAGGCACATAAGGATAGGGTTATGCAACTAAATGCCTTAGATGAGATGATGAAATCAACTCTCCACCATGCTGAGATGGTGCAGAACCAGAGAGTTAGATGGCATGATAAATACATCAAGGAAAAGAAGTTCCAGCTAGGTGACTGGGCACTTCTTTATGCTTCTAGGTATAAAGACAACATAGGAAAACTTCAAACTAGGTGGTTGGGACCATATGAGATTGTAGAGGTCTTCCCTAATGGTGTTGTTCAACTTACAACAATTGATCCTTTCAGGTTCAAGCTCCTAGTCAATGGTCATCATCTCAGGTTATACCATAAACCAGCCTCAAAACAAGAGTTCATGCAAAAATTTATTAAATATCAGAACTCTGAAGTTCTTGTAGTCAAAGGAAGCAAACCTGGTGTCCATCCTTTTGACTAGTCAAAGGTATGCATGTAATCATAATAAATATTTCCACTTTTTGTGGGAATTAACTTCTCCATCAATAAATCTACCCGTCCATTCATCACCATCCCTTCTCTCTCTTCCATCATTCCACCATCACTTCATTCCACCATCACTTCACTCCACCATCACTTCATTTACTAGCTCAACCGTACTTTTCTAGTGACCAATACTTGCTTCCACATTCTTTGGAAAAGACACTCCAACTTTTCAGGTATGTGCATAACAACTTAATAAATCTTAATTACCTTACATGAATTTGTTTTATTATTGTACTTTAATATTGATATTTCACATAGCATATCCTATTACTATGCCTGTTACATCATAATTATATCCCAGCCTGTGTGGACATGTGCTTTTATTTAGGTTGGGGGGAGTGTGAACCCACGTGTCATACATGTCATTAATCATATTTCATGCACCAACATGGCAACAAATTTGAAATGATGTAGTTGAAGTGACGTCCTGCATGCATAATACAACACTAAGTCGCCACCATTTTCTTTGATGATACCCATCCTCTATGTCTTCTTTACTACCTTAGTCAGAATCATAATGCCACTAAAAAGGTAAATTGAGAAGTCATACAACATTGGCGTTAGTACTGGTGAAGAGTTGCAGGAAGTAGAAGAGAAATTAGGTTTTCAGAAGAAGGATTGTAGGAAAGAAGTCTTTGTAGAGGTGTTTTCCAGAGTGTGAGTAGAAGCAATGGGAGGTCAGTTAATCATAAATGAACCAATAGCTCACTAGGTAATCCTACATGATGCACTCTGTCAGATCAAATTCATAAATTGTGGATGGTTAGATTACTTTCTAAAGCTAAATAGTTTCAGTAATGACATTGCCTTAGAATTTGCAAAAACATTTTTTGATGGTAAGGCAATGGTGAAAGGGATAAAATTCATAGCCACCTAAGAAATGATTGCTGAAGTGACAGGTTTTCCTGCTGAACGAGAACCCTACCCTGCTTCTAGGGATGCTAGATCAGCTAGAATAGAATTCGCCGAGCCTAGTGATACTCCACTTGTTATAGAAAAACAAGGAACAAGAACTTCTTTTCCAGAAAAATGGAAACAAGTTGTTTACATTATCAAATATATTACCTACAAGGGTCGCCAATCCTGTCTTCATTCTATACATTTCAAGCTTCTGAATCACATGAGACATGGCAAGAGGATGAATGTACCAATCGTCCTATACAATCTTCTTGCAATCATTGCTACTGAGACACAGAAAGGTAGGGAAAACTTTGTTTCCCATCATTGTTTGATTAACTTGCTGGTAGAAAAGTCTTTGCAAGATGTCTCCAATATGCCATGGGATGAATTTTTGAACATCAAGAAATTCATATTAGAAAATGTGGGTCCTAGAGGTCAACCCCTAACTCATAGGGTTAGTGGGGATGAGGGGGTTATTAAAATCACTCTTGGAGATTCAACTTTTGGGGCAAGCCCTAGCACAAACCCTCCTGCAACAAAATCTGTAGTAGAAATTGGTTCCTCTAAATCAAAGTATACAGATGAAGATAGTTCATCTTTGCACCCTAATGTTGATGTTCCCCCTAAAACTATAGTTCACACTAGGGCCGCCATTCAAAAAGAGGAAGCAAAAATAAGAAAATAAAAAATTAGCAAAGGGAAGGCTAAGAAGCAAAAACCAAGAAAGATAAAACCTAGCCCTAGGAAGCAGAAAACTAAAGACACTAATCATCTTGTAGTCGTTGGGAAAAATAAAATCTCTCCAAAGAAATAAAAATTGACTGAGTTTGCTACTGGTGTGCCTCCAAAAAGGAGCCATAGACTCAGAGGGAAACCTAGGAAGGAGGCAGAAGCTCCTGAGGAGCAGGAAAGTATAGGATTGGTAGAACTTGTTGTAGAGCAAGTTGAAAACCAGGAACCTGTGCAAACAGAGCAAGTTGAACATCATGAACTAGTGCAAGGAAAGATCCTAGTAGGAAAGCACAAACCTCCTACTTTTTCATGGGAATCAGTAGCCTTGGATTTATGGAAATAAATGCAGAAGAAAGAGGAAGAATGGAATAAATAAAAACTCAAGCTACAAGTAGAAATCAATAAGAAAAATGAAGAAATTGAGGAGAAGAATGCAAAGATTACTGCATTAAAGGATAAGGTAGACAATGTGGTGGCTCTAGTACCACAAATTATGGCATGTAGAACTCCCCCATAGGCATATGAATTACATTTAAAGGAGTGTCATCTTTCTTTTAAGTTGTCAAAGGTCATTTCTTGTTTAAACCCTTCCATTGAAACCCTACAAGAATTTTTCCAAGCTTACCAATCCTCCCCTCATGAAGTTAAAAATATGTTGTGTGAATTGTATTTGCATAACTATGGTGTTCCTAATGACCATGAATAGAATCCATTGTTGTACATTGGGGATATTCACTTGAGGGCATTAATTTCATGGATTCAGAATGAAATCTGCTAGGGGCAGCAATTCAAAATATACAAAGAAAGTGAAATCCATACCCCCTATCCCTAAGAGCTGAATCAAGCAATCCTGTAGATATCTACTACACATGGCACAAAATTATTTATAATCCAGAGTACAAAAAGAGGATCATGCCTTCTAGGGAGGAATCATACCTAGAATATGAATAGGTTGCTTCCACTACAGAAATGACAATATTGGGATATATATCACAAAGATGGAATGATCTGCCAAATCAGTTAAAACAGGCTAAAACCCATTCCTTGCAAAATTATTATGCAGCTTGCAAATGAAGCATGAGGTATATACATCTTGGGAGGATGAAGCAACACTGTTGGATCCCATTGATATTTTAGCCACCTATTCTGTTGTGGCTAGTACCAGATTACAAAACCTATCAGAATGATGTAGATACAGAGAGGCCCAGGTGGGGCAGACTGGAAAGCAAGAAGGGGTTCTATTGGGATCCAAATTTATATACTATAGAGACTGATCAAGGGAAAACAACAATTGGTGATTTCAGGGCTTTGATAAGGCAAAGGAATTGAGTTCCCTCTGTTGGAGGACCAACAAATCATTAGTTTGGGGGGAGATGATGAGTCCAAATAATGAATCATTTTGATAGCGTTTATCATATATTTTTTGTTGTTACCATGGGATTTTAGCACTTGGTTATTGATACTCTCTATGTTATTTCCCTAAATTTATGAACTTTGGGCATGAGCTTATCCATGTGACTTTTGATAGTATTAATCTGCTATATGATATATCTATATTAATTTTACATGTGATTGAATGAATTTTGTTCTAAGGTGATTATGGATATACAATTATTTTGTGCATGATAACGTCATTATGCAGGTTCACATTAAGATGAAAATATAAATGAAGCTTGCAAGGTGGAAGAAGTTCATGCTAGTTGGCCAGTTGCTAAAGAAGTCAAAGAGATGGACATTTAAGAGGTAAATGGAGGGAAACTCCCATCTCGTGTGGAAGTTGTAACTTACCTTTAAATGAACATGTCTAGTAGCTGAGTAGATTTAGGAGGTGTTGCTATGCTGGATCCTCATTGAGGCAAGACTGGTTTGACTAAAGTATTGCGCATGCATAAATTCTTTCCTCTTTTTCATGCTTTCAATAAAGGGTGTCCTCCTATTCTGATGGAGTCGACTGCCGAGTTAGTTAGGGTTAGTTAGAAGCTTTCCTTCTATAAATAATGATCAAATGTCCCTCTTCATAAGGTTGGATGTTCTGATATTGTACTTGCATTTTCATTTTTGAAGAATACAGTCATGTTTCTATTATGATGTACCAATGTTTTCAATGAATAAAATGATACTTTGATTTGCTACATCTTAGTTAGCTTAGGGAAGACTCATTCAAGGGGGGGCACTTGGTGAGAATTCCACCCATTCAGTTTAGTAGTTACTTTTTTGTTTGGTAATTAGTTATGGTCTTAGTAGATGTTTGTTCCTGTAGCCATTGGAACTCTATTTTGTGTCTGTTCCTGTAGCCAAGGCAAACATAGTAACTTCTTGTCTGTTTGCTAAGATTTCTATTTCTGACATTCATTCCAGTTCAGTTTAGTTGTTGATTCATGCTCATTACTTATGATTATTCATTTCAAGCATTTTAATTTCAGTACTATTTCCTTTCTAGTTATAGGATAAGGATGACTATAGTTGAGTCCTAGGGCACAGACAATGCTGACCCATTTCAAGTTCATGTCCCTGGGTTGACAATGAAATGAACCTTCATGATGAGAAAGATAACTACTTAGTGCAGACATCTAACCTCTAAGTTATAGCTTTAAGGGCTTAGTTATTGAACCATTAGAGGATGCCAACAACAACACTTGGGGAACTTTTGGCACAACATGACTTTGAAGGAAAGGAACGTGAAATCTATTACATCAGTTGTACTCTAGTAGGATATGAGCTCAATTATAGTCCTATCAAAAGAGCATGTATTGTCATAGTTTTTGCTTCATAGAAGCTATGAAATTACATGCTTACACACCAGATAAAGCTCATCTCAAAAATTTATCCTCTTAAGTACCTCCTAAACAAAGCAACACTCGCAGGACGATTGGCTAAATGGGTTATGATTCTTAGCAAGTTTGATATTGAGTACGTGGAAAGAAAATCAATCAAAGGACAAGCTATAGCAGATCAAATCACTGATGCTCCTATGACATACAATCATCCTCTTATTACAAATTTCCCCGATGAATCAATCTTCAACATGGAATCTACACATCTTTGAACTTTATATTTTGATGGCTCCTTCACACAAGGTGGTTCTGGCGTTGGCATTCTCTTTGTCACACCGCAAGGGAATTGTATACCTAAAGCTTATAAGATATAGTTTCCATGTACCAACAATATTGTAGAATACAAAGCATTACTTTCTAGGCTTCGTATGGTTGTGCAATGGAAAATCCTAGAGTTGTGTGTTCTTGGTGACTCTTAGCTAGTGAGTAGACAAGCTAATGATGACTATAAAACAAAAGACAAAAAATTAACGTCTTACAAAAGAATGGTGGATGATTTCAAGGCCTATTTCACATCAATTTATTTTGAAAAGATCCCTTGAGATAGCAACGAAGCTGTTGATGCAATGGCAACATTGGTTCACTTGTGGAAATGCCAAGCAATGCCGCCTACTATGAGTTCTTGGTAGAGCCTCTTTTGGAAATTGCTTACAATGTACCACAATTTGAAATGATCTATCTTATTGTTGGTCCTAATTCTCAATGGTATGGGGATATTTATACCTATCTCCATGATAGCATCTTATGATCGGACCTATCCAATAAATCCTATAAAACCTTGATCTGTGAAGCCTCCCATTATGTAATCTTAGTCGATACCCTTTACTGTCGAGGTCTCAATGGTACTTTATTCAAATGTCTTGAGCATGACAAGGTTAAAACTGCTTTATGAGAAATGCATGAAGGTATATGTGGGGTACATTCTAGCGGTCCTACCTTAGCCAAGAAAATATTGCATATGGGTTATTATTGGCCTACAATGGAAAAGGATGCTTATCAATTTGTTAAAAAATGCAAGTAGTGTCAAAAACATGCAGATTTGATACATGCTCTTGCACAAGAATTACAGTCTCTCGCTACACCGTGGCCCATAAATGGGGAATCAATCTCATGGGCAAGATCCCTCCACCTTCATCCAAAGGTCATAAGTTCATTCTTGTTGCCACAAAATATTTCACGAAATGGATTGAAGTTGTTCCCCTCACCCACATCACTGGAAAACAAATAGCCACTTTCATATTGAACTATATCATCTACTATTATGGTGTTCCTTTATCCATTATCATAGATAATGATCGTTCGTTCAAAAATCAGGATGTCTGTGAACTCTGTGAGAAATTCCATATACAACATCATTTTTCTACACCTTAATATCCTCAAGGTAGTGGCCAGGTTGAGGCCTCTAACAACACCATTCTCAAAACTCTTGAAAAGACAGTCAATGAAGTTGGTCAAGATTGGCATGTTCAACTGAATCCTGCCTTGTGGGCTTACTACATGTGTGTTTGCATTCCCCAAGGCACTACCCCATATGCCCTTGTCTATGGATCTGAAGCCATCTTGCCCATTGAGGTTGATTTTCCCTCTTTATGAGTTTCCTTACACAATCAAATCAATGATGAATACTATCGAGTTTCCCATTTGTAGAAATTGGAACTGTTGGATGAACGAAGACAAACTACTTTCATTCATCTCAGAGCATACCAGTAGTGGATGTGCCAAAGTTATAACCATAAAGTGAAACCACGTACATTCGATATTGGGGATCTTGTCCTTTGTGAAAATCCTTGCAATTAGAAAGACAAAGAAAATAAGGGTAAATTTGAGCCTAATTGGTTGGGTCCATACGTTATCATTGTTGTGTATGGATCTGGGGCATACCACTTATCTACTCTAGAAGGTGAATTGCTCAGTGATCCCATCAACAGTATGCATATGAATAGGTTTTATGCTTGAGTACTTCAGAGGGTACACTCTTTTAAAGTCCTAAAAAAATACACAAAAATGGAAAAAAGTCTTGAAAAAATATAAAAAATGGAAAAAAGTCCTAAAAAAATACAAAAAAAGGAAAAAAGTCTTAAAAAAAATGAAAAAAAAAATGAAAAAATTTAAAAAGTAAAGAGAAACCAATTCGTTCAATGGTGAAAACCACTTTGGTGGTGCCTTGAGCAAGTAGCATGGTGAAAACTGAGAAATCAACACCATGTGTAGAGGCTTTGCTCCTCTTTCCTTTAGAGCTCCACTTGATCTTTCCATCCAATTTCCATTCACCCTCCACTTCATAATAGCCTTTTCACACTCACCATGGCTTGTGGATTGTTTTACATTCCCTTCACTTGCTTGCTTCACCAAGCATACTAAGTTGGTCCTATCCCTCACTGAGGAATTTCCTCAACCTTAGCTATGGTTCGGGATACTTGAAATCTCACGGCTAGAGAAACTATCCTCTCTATCTATTGTATCACTTGAAATTCATCTCATTCCATCGTAAAACTCTAAAAAACAAAAATAAAAATCCGAAAATCCAAAAAAATTAGATACAATTCAAAAAATTTCAAAATAGTGAAACTTTCAGATCGCCACACAATTTTGAACTTCAACAAAATCAAAACATGCCACGATCGACAATCACATAGACATTGCAACATACCTATCAATCCATCTTTCAAATCCAATTAAACACATAAATTGTGACAAGAATCAAATCTACATGGAAGCATGATGCCTATTTGTTTGTCGATCTTTGATTATTTTATGATTTTATCTTTGGTGGCATGCCTTTTAGCTTCTCGATGATGTCTTGTACTAGAGAGGCGAGGATGGGGCATGCTCACTTGTTTGCTGTCTGTGGATTGTTTCTTATTCACAAGATGACTCGTCTTAAGACATGGTTGTCTAAAATCATCGAGGACCTATGAGTCTAGTGTGGATGAGAGCATTCCTTTTCTGATAGTGTCTTCCATGGAATAAGTATTTAGGACATCTAAGGTTCTTATACCTAGATTCTTATACCTCATTGCTAAACAAAAATGCAAACAATATTCAGGTCGTCTAGACCTTCATGTTATCTAGATGCTGATACTAATTTGCGACATAATAAGCTCTATGATGATAAAGCACTTTTTAAAGCACAAGAAGCTCCATCACCTTCATTTATTTCATATCTCTTTTTCCACCTATCATTTCTTCCATCATCCATTTCCTTCATTATTTCATTTTCTTCATGCTCCTTATCTCAAAGGGTAATTAATCAGTTTATCTAATTGATGCTTGTTTTTTAATCCAAATATCAAATCAATCAACTTTCTTTTTAGCATGGGACTCCAATGCTCCCTGATCACTCAATCTATTAATCAATCATTGTTTTGCACTAGCATCAATCTCAATCAGCTTAATCAGCTTATCAACCTGACTATATTGAGCATTTCCATCAATTGTTCAGTTATGCTTATCAGTTGTGCATTTTCATCAAATGTGCATCTTCACTTAATTACTTGCGCAATATCAATTATAAAATTTTCTCCTCGTGATCTATCGAGAGATTAATCTTATCACATCTTGTTTGATGAATCTCTCAAGGGGTCATATAATCCTTATCATCATCCTTACCAGGATGTCTCACTTCCAAACAATATTAAAAAAAATACAAGGGGAGTCCGTAGACCCCCATACCCCGTGGTATGCTAGGGTATCAACAACCCATTAGTATGGAATTGTTAGTCCCAGTCGACAATTATCAACCCTCAACTAGTGGTTCTTATCATTGGCAGGGGCCTATCCCTCTAATGTAGGCCCCTAGTCTTACAGGGGCTACAATCCAACCCTTCCTCGTGGGGGGAATACAATATTTTTAACTGCATTTTAATTTTTTTTAAATCTATTGCAACCACCTCCATCTATGCCACCTGGGCACTACCAGCATGCCACTATCGCTAGTAGGCTGCTAGTGGGGCAAACTGAGGGGCCACCCACTTGCCACTAGCTAGCCAAATTAGAGAATTTTTTTTCAAACCTACATAACTCTTTCCTAGGTTATTAGATTTTCGATTTCCAATAGTTGATGGAAAGCTCTATCTAAGAAATACACAGTGATATAGTTTTGGTTCCTTGATTTTTCTATTTTCATTAGTTTTTGGGGACTTGAAGTCAAATGTTTCTTTGTTACACGATTGTGGACATAAATTTTACATACAAAATCATATTTTTGATTTCAAATAAGTGTTGGAGAGAATTTTCAATGTACTACACAATGGATAATGTATATTTTTAATTTATGGTGTAGAGAGAGGTTTGTACTTGGTTTATCACTTGTAGGTTCTTGAGATTCAAGATGCAATTTTGTGAGCATTAGGATGAGTCAAGAGGTAAAACCTTGAGGGAGTACACATTTTTTTATGATATTTATGATTGTACATGTGATTATCAATTTTGGTGCTTCTTGATATAGGTTTATAGGTGTTTTTAGAGTTTGTACTTTGATGGTGACATGTACATAGGTTGTCTTTTGGTTTGAGGACATGGGTTGACATGTATGGAGACTTGGAGTCTTAGTATGGTGAGATTTGAGAGCAAATACAATGATGGTGATGATTGTGGTTTCAAGTATATGCAAGTAAATTTGAGCATTGGCATGACATGATCAAGTTTGTGGTTGTTTGGTGGTATTGTTTTAGTTTTATGAGATTGTTCTTATCTCCTTGATGTTTGTTTGGTTCCTTGACTATGGTTGCTCGTTTGTGGACTTGTTAAAAAATTAGATCTATGATTGATTGGTTTTTGAGTTTTGGCATCTATAGGATTATCTTCTTTGATATCTTGGTTTGTAGGTTACTAATAATATGATGATTTTGCTTGTTTCAATGTTTGGGACCTATGATTTATGAAATTTATAGGTGTGTACAACCTATTCATTACAGTGGGATGACTTGGATGTGGATTGTTTATATCCACAAGATTGTTTCAGTATTGATGCATACTTTGTTAGTTGGCCTTGTCTATAGTTACTTGCACATTGGTATGTTGCATTGGGATGAGAGGATGGATGATTAGAGTGCCTGAATAGTTAACTATTGGGACTTATAGAATGTGGTTTATCATGATGTCATGATAGCTTGGTTACACATTAATGGGAGATTTTGGTAGTGATGGTTTAGTGGTGTAGGATTGATTCCTAATGATTTGATGGAGGTTATATCTTCTTGTCTTAGAGATCTTGGTTCTACTTGTTCTCTAGAGAAGTTGGGAATATAATTGAGTGTGTATGGACCAGAGTGATATTCATTTAGAATATGGTTGGAATGATGCCATGTGTAGCTCAGTATCATGGTTTAGTGGGAGTTGTTGGTAGTGATGTTGATTCATCATAGGTGATGGGTGATCTTTAGTTTTTGTTGATGTCATAAAGGAGCTCTTGGATCCTATTGTTGCAATGAGATTTATTTCACATTTACAAGATCACTATTAGGAGATGGTTATATTCATGTGATTGGAGATGTTGATTGTTGGTTTAGAGTGTGTTTTGTATTGTTTCTTAGTTTAATCTTGAATCTAGATTAGAATTTTTACATGATATAGGTTCTCTTTAGACTAAGATGTGTGCATTGGTGCATGTGATCTAGGAGGAGATGTTAGATCATGATGTCAGGATTGGGTTCTTGATTCTATGATTAGAGCTTTGACATTGGTCTTGTTAGTTCTCTTGGTATTGAGTACGTTGATCATTTTTCTTGAGATATTCATGATAGTGTGGTGTTGCATTTGGAGATGAGCATGGATTGATCAATCTCAGGTGCTCATATATACTTGGAGACATAGGTGAAGTTTGATTTCTCTTAGGATTAGAGGTTTTGTTGAGATAGTTACTCTTTAGAGGTTTTAAAAGGAAGATAAAGGAGCCTTTTGGATATGGATGTGAGTTTATGATGGTACTATAGAGGATATTGTTTTTGGAGTGAGTCATTATGACTTAGGTATCCTAGAGGAGCATTTTCATTCCTTGCTCTTGGTCTACTAGGTAATTTATCTTCTAATAGGCATTTCCCATCCTACTTTTAGATACATTATGTTTTATGATTTTTCTTCTCATGGATATAGATCTTGAGTTATGGTTAGTTAGTTATGGAGGACTCATTTGAGGGGTTTTTATCTTGGTTATCTCTATGTTATAGGATAAATGTGATATAATTTTTTTGGCCAGCACATTGAAAGTCTTAATGTTAATTGGGAGTCAAGAAAACCATTGAATGGCTTGCCCTCCTAAGATTATTGGGAAGAGGTGCATAAGATAAGTATCATTATGAACAACCTCTAAGAAAGCTATGAAGAATTCTCTAATGTGTTCATAAGGGTCTCCCTTTCCTTTATATTTTTCAAATTTAGGCATCTTAAAGTTATGCGAAAAAGGTGGCATGGGTAGTGTCCTATCAAAAGGATAGGGGCACATGTCCTCTAGTGTATAGCTCTTTGGGAGATGTGGGATGATATCAACGATGTTTGTGGGTTTATTGTTGAAGTGGGGAAATATTATTACTTGATGTTGTGTTATATAGTTGAATTGTTATTTGTATGGTATATGTGGGAGTTTGAGTGCATGCATGGGAGGTAACAATACTTGCATGAAGTTAGTGGGTATGATTAATTGTGGGATAGTGGTAAATTTTTTTTGAGGTGTGACATTAGGAGAATGTGAAGAATAAATGGGAGTGTTGTTAGTAGGTTGTATGGTAAGGTTGTTTTGTTACATGGCATGGAAGGTGGTAGGGAGAAATTAGTTTGTGACATGATTTTGTTGGAGTTCGTTTCCCCCAAGGTATGGGATGGGGCATTATTGGTGATATTTTGTATAATTATGGTGTTGAATGTAGAAGGTAATTTAGCTCCTTGGTGTGTGAGTAATAAGAATTATTGGTCATGATTGGCCACTAGAAGTGAGTATACGAGTTTCATAGTGTATAGTCATAAAATTGCACCCCTTGTAATTTCACATACATTCTCATATCCACTTTAGTGTCCAATCCCTTAGCATCTTGTTTAGGATCATTTTAGCCCTTGCATCATCCTTTCTCCCCTCTCAAGATGCTCCAACACCCCTTTTCAAAAACTTTCCTCCACACATCAGATTTACATCGAGCCTTGTGCTTTCCTCGTTCGCGTTGTTTTGTAGCGTGATGTGTCCAGACACTAGCATGCCGCGCTAGCATCTTGCAATGTTTCAACACTCAAACAATTGTATTTGAGTATGCTTGCCACTTTTCACATACCTTTGTTGGTGGTAACGACTGGGGACGCCCTGAAACAACTCAGGAAGCTTCTTTTCCCTCCTTAAAAGTAGTCTTTTCAATCCCTTTTGTCTTCTAAGTTCTTCTAGCCTCTAACTCTAACTTCTAGCTCGACTCTCTTCTAATTCTAGCTTCACTCCCAACTTATCCTCTTCTTCTCCATCTTTAAATTATTCCATCTTTCTTTTGCTTGCACAACTCCCTTATTTGTCACAACAACACTTTCAAGCTCTCTTTGCTTCTCCCTTTGCAACACTCTTGGCTATTGCAACCCTCTTTGTTTTCTTCCTTGGATTCCTAAGCGTTGCTTGCACCTTTGAGAATCTTGGGATTTTTCACTTCCCCTTCCAATTGCATCTTTACTTTGTGATATCGGTTCTCCTCTTTGAGCGAGGATTGCTTTTATCACCTCTTTTGTGATACATGTTCTTCTCCTTGAGTGGGATTTTCTTTTATCACTCATACTTGGTGGTACAGGTTCTACTCTTGAGCGCGTTTTGCTTTCACCATGTGCTTTGTCCATTTCGGTTCTCTTTCCTCTCTTTCTATTTGGCTATCCGTGGAGGTGGGAACACCAAAACGGGGGTTTGATTGAGGCAAACCCCTATACAGCCCCAAAAATTTCTCCAAATCTTGCAGACACAGGTATTGAAGATATCTACTAGCTAGAAGCTTCATTACTTGGGTTGTGAGAATCTTCTTTCCTTTCTTCTCCTTATCTTTATCTCACTTTATTTTAGTTCTATTACATTATGTTTCTTTATCACATTCTGTAAATTCTTAACAATCGAAGTAGAAGTAGTCATTTTGTTGTTTTCCTGTGATAAACTCATTCTCTGGTCCATACAAGATGCCAACGCACCTCTGGGATGCCAACACACCGCGTTATCATCCGTATTCTATGCTATCATCCTTTGGCCAAGAGCTTGATAGTTTATCCAGAGAACCTTTGTGACTTGCTTTTTTCAGATTCTAAAACTTTCATGTTATTCCTTGAGGTAATTTAGGGAAGTTTGCCCTGTGAGACTTTTTGAATGAAGAGAACTCGTGAGTAGTGAATCCCCCTTCTCTACATTTTGGTGAACCTGACATGTAGAGGGTACTTTTCAAAAAACTAGGAATTTATTTACCCCTACTTGGTGGGGTCATAACTTTTGACTCGGTGCTTGGAATTTAGAATTGTTTGCACTGTTGTAAATGTTTCCTAGAGAACTAGTTCCGACCTCAAATTTTGCTCCGAAGACCTCCGAAAACATGAATTACTAGAATATAGAAAATACCAATTTTTTTTTATAATGAATTTAATATCTTCTTTTATTAGTTTAGTATCTAATTTTGTTCAAAATATTAATGATATTCCATTTCATGCATGTGATGGTGACTTGGATTTTCCCATGTCACTTGGTATCTTTGATCCTTCTCACGAAAGTCCTCTGGCTTCAGAGGATATTTTGTTGCAAGAAGATGAAATCATTGATACCTTTCTTAATGTTACTCTACCTTCTCTTCATTCCAATGCACTCTCTTCTAGAGATGATGCATTAGTGAATGAGGAATATTCTCATCCCAATGCACTCTCTTCTAGAGATGTTGCATTGGTGAATGATTAATCTCCTATTCCTTCCAATGCACTCTCTTCTAGAGACGTTGCATTTGCGAATGATGAATCTTCTTCCACATCTGATGCTCCTTGGATCGATGTTGAGAATATGTCTTCCAATAATTATTCCACTAGTTGTGATGATTCTGTAAATGTTATCTATGTCTTTGCTACCCCTTAAAGGCCTAAGAGACTGGTCATTTACGTGAATCTAGCTAGTCCTTCCCCTAAAAGGGTTTTTTCTATTAATGGTGTTTCAATTGATAGTAATTCCCTTGATCTTTCTATGAATCCATCTTAGAGAGTGGTAGCCCATACTTATAAGAATAGAATGAATAAACAACCAAGCCTTCCTCAAGCACCTAAACCTATGACTAAAGCACCTAGTGATTACAATCCCGTCGAGCAACTCCAAGTTGCTCTGGCTATGATCTCACTTTGGGACTTGCTTCAATCTGCTCCATTTTACCAAGGTATGCTCTAGGAAGCTTTGCAAAAGATCCTCTTGCCTTCTTCCTCTAGGCTGATGGATGCTAATACATTGATGGCATATATTCATGTAGATTCACCAAATATTATGTTCTATCTACAAGAGCTCCCATCTCCAGAAGTATAGAAGCAAGAAGATCCCTTAATGATTATAGTTAATATTAATAAAGTTTTCATCAGACATACTCTCATTGATGTCGGTTCAATGCTCAACGTATGTAGCATTAATCTATTGCCTAAAATTAACATTGATTTGTCTTCTCTTAATGCTTCTTCTATACTTATTCATGGGTTTGATAATGTTGGGTGACAAGCTCTAGGCACGATAGTATTACCTTTTCAACTTGGACCTGTTACCATACCCACCCTTGTATATGTTATATTAGAAAAATTACCATATAACCTTCTTCTTGGTAGACCATGGATTCATGCTATGGGTGCAGTCCCGTCTACCTTGCATAAATCTATTAAGTTCACTTGCAATAAGAAAGTAGTCACAATCAAGGTTGACCCTAAGGCTATGCACTTATGTGAGATGGCATTTGCTGGTTAGGTTTCAGTTGTTTCTACTATTATTCCTTCAATATCTTCTAATTTTTTTATGTTTACTCCAACAATACCTACTACAAAGGATACTCTCGAGATAGATGTCCCTCAAGAAGATCCTTCTGAAATAAGAAATCCTAAGTCTACTCTTTCTACTTCTCAAAAGAATGCATGTCTTGGTGATGATTGGAGTTCTTTAGACTTTACATAACCCTATGTTGGGAAATGTAAAGTTGACCCAATCCACTCAGACCTTTCGATAACATCATCTGAACCGGCTATCAAAGTTGACTACTCTTCTATATCGTGGGGTAAGGTGAATGAAAATTGTAATGTTCTTGGTGTTGATCCTCCTTCTGAGGAAGATGAAACTTATGTTAAAGAGGTTAATGTTGGTAGTCTTGTCAGGAAAGATGATGGTGATCTCTTAGAGGAGTATGATCACTATTTTCAAAATAATACTCTCCATGTAGATCTTCCATTGTTTGCTATCCCCGTACCTTCTTCTTGCGAGTAGTCAAACTTTTCTCCACAAGAGAAAGGGTTACTTCCTGCTCCTCATTCTTTATCTAAGCAAGAGTGTATCTTGTTGCGGCTTCTCAAAGCTCGCTTGATTACTCTTCCTTCTCCTACACATAAGAAATCTCATGAACATGATAAATAAAAACGTTCTTTCTATGCATACCATCAAGTGCTTGGCCATTCCACTAGTGAATGTAAGGCCTTGAAGGATAAAATACAAAAACTTCATGATTCAGGTGCAATCACTCATTTGTTTGCTAATACACCTACCTCTTCTTCACATGAAAAGTGATATTGAGGTTTACCTCTATCCTACATGCTCTAAGTATCTTGCATGGTTCTCCTCCCCTGTGTGTTGGGCATAGTGATAACTTATTTCAGAGATGTGTGCCCTTCTTAAGGACCCCTCTCTTCGCTATGTCTTTCAAATGAAGCATCCCTTGAGTAGACCCCTTTTTCTCTTGAAGGGTTCTCGAGGGACCCCCTTTAAAATATTCTATCTTGAATGAATTCATTGGCGTCTAGCTTGGGGGCAGCCTAACTAGACCTCTTTTTTCAAATGACTTGTCCCTTGAGTGGACCCCTCTTCTTTTGAAGGTTTCATGAGGGACCCCTTTTAAATCTTTCCAATCTATCGACGGTCTGTGTGACTGTTCGCTTACTTGCTTGTGTGGCTGCTTTTCAACTCTATGGAGTCCCCTTCCTTGGGTTTCCTCCATGTGAGTGGTCTTGGGGGATACCTCCCTGCAGGTCTACCAGCCTATAGGGTGCTTCCTTTGAGCTTCCTCCATGTGAGAGATCTTGGGGGTCGCTCCCCTACAAGTTAGTGGGTTTGTAGGGCGCTTTTCCTTGGGTTTCCTCCATGTGAGAGATCTTGGGGGATACCTCCCTATAGATCTACAAGTCTATAGGGTGCTTCTTATGAGCTTCCTCCATGCAAGAGATCTTGAGGGTGGCTCCCCTATAGGTCTGCGGGTCTGTAGGGCACTTTTTCTTGGGTTTCCTTCATTAAAGAGATCATGAAGGATACCTTCCCTATAGGTCTATAGGTTTGTAGGGAGCTTTCTTGGCTTCCTCCATGTGAGAGATCTTGGGGGACGTTTCCTTGCAAGTCTACGGGTTTGTAAGGAATTTTTTTGGGTATCCTTCATGTGAGATATCTTGGAAGACACCTTCCTTATAGGTCTGCAGGCCTGTGAGGCACTTACATTCTTAAATTCTCTCTTCTCTTCTCTTTTGTATATACTGGATTGAAGATTTGCATCTTCTTCATCCTGTGTATATATACCCTTCCTATCTTCATTTTAGAATTCTTCTGTGTTATTTCTTATTTTGGGGATGACGCATAGTACTGAGACAACCTTCTACATCAAGGTCTCTTTACTTTTTTGACTCGAATCCCTTAGTTTTTTATGTTCTAACATTGCTGTTTGGTGTAGGTTTTTCCTTGTCTAATACATTTTTTTTGCAAGTTTTCAACCTGGGGGCATGCTTCCATGGTTCGAAGAATTATCTGCTTCCTCTATAGTATCATTTTGGAATATGATGTCATTTATGTTCAATATATTTCCTTTAGTGTGCATATTAATGTAGATCCATATGCCCACTAAAGTGGGGAAAATGTATAGTCGTAAAATTGCACCCCTTGCAATTTCACATACATTCTTGCATCCGTTTTAGAGTCCACTCCCTTAGCATCTTGTGTAGGATCATTTTAGCCCCTGCATCAGTCTTTCTCCCCTCTCAAGATGCTCCAACACCCATTTTCAACAACTTTCCTTCACACATCATCTTTACATCAAGCCTTGTGCTTTCCTCATTTGCATTATTTTGTAGCTTGATGTGTCCAGACACTAGTGCGCCACGCAGACATTTGCACACTGCGCTAGCATCTTGTGATGTTTGAACACTCAAAAAATTGTCTTCAAGCATGCTTGCCACTTGTCACTTACCTTTGTTGATGGTAATGGCCGGGGATGCCTGAAACAACTCGAGAAGCTTCTTTTCCCTCCTTAAAAGTAGTCTTTTCAATCCCTTTTGTCTTCTAATTTCTTCTACCTTTTTCTTCTAACTTCTTCTAGCTCAACTCTCTTCTACTTCTAGCTTCACTCCTAACTTCTCATCTTTTTCTCCATCTTGGCATTCCTCCATCTTGCTTTTGCTTGCACAACTCCCTTATTTTTCACAACAACACTTTCAAGCTCTCTTGGCTTCTCCCTTTGCAACACTCTTGGCTCTTGTAGCCCTCTTTGTTTTCTTCCTTGGCTTCCTAATCCTTGCTTGCACCTTTGAGCATCTTGGGATCTATCACTTCCCCTTCCAATTGCATCTTTACTTTGTGATATGGGTTCTCCTCCTTAAGTGGGGATTGCTTTTATCACCTCTTTTATGATATGGGTTCTCCTCCTTGATCGGGGTTTTCTTTTATCACTCATACTTGGTGGTGCAGGTTCTACTCTTGAGTGGGTTTTTCTTTCACCACGTGATTTTTCCATTTCAGTTCTCTTTTCTCTCTTTCTATTTGACTGTCTGTGGAGGTGGGAACACCAAAATAGGGTTTGATTGAGGCAAACCCCTATACAACCCCAACACTTTCTCCAAATCTTGAAGATGCAGGTATTGAAGATATCTACTAGATGGAGGCTTCATTAATTGGATTGTTGTGAGAATCTTCTTTCCTATCTTCTCCTTATCTTTATCTCACTTTATTTGAGCTCTATTACATTATATTTCTTTATCACATTTTGTGAATTCTTAACAATCGGAGTAGAAGTAGTCATTCTGTTGTTTTCCTATAATAAACTCATTCTCTGGTCCATACGAGATGCCAGCGCACCTTTGGGACGTTAGCACACTGCATTGTTGTCCGTATTTTGCGCTGTCGTCCTTTGGCCAAGAGCTTGATAGTTTGTGCAGAGAACCTTTGTGACTTTATTTTTTTAGATTCTAAAACTTCCACACTATTCCTTGAGGTAGTTTAGGGCAGTTCACCCCGTGAGGCTCTGTGAATGAAGAGAACTCGTGAGTAGTGAATCTTCCTTCTCTACACATAGCATTAACATCCTATGGGAATTTTTTCAATTCCTCGAGTGTTATGTCTCTTATTACTCCAATTTTAGGAGTATTCCTAGGAATTAGTGGGGGTGGTGTTTTAAAGCTTCTTGGTCCAAACATGTGTGTGAATTATCCTTGTGTTTCTTGGAATGGGTCTACATTTGTGGGTACCATGTTGGGGTCGTGTTGGTGTTGCATTTTTCTCTTGTTTGGGACTTTGTTTCTACTAACATATAAGAGATTTTATGGCATTTTGACTTGGATGAAATTTTTGGGTGATTTGAATTATGAGATTGTAGATACCTAAATTTAATCACTTCCATATGATTAAATTTGTTGCGTTCACGCCTATCATATTAATATTAATTTATTAAATTAATATTACTCCCTGTGTCTCATACTGACAAAGTATTTAATTTAATAATTAATACTTTGTCTTTTACTTTATTCCTCTCTAAATTAAATAAATACACTAATTTATTTAATTTAGCCACTTATCCTCCTTTTGATTTAAAAATCAATTTAAAATTCCTCACTTTCTCTCTCCTTGTCACATCCTCCAACATTTGCCACTTGCCTCTAACCTTCTGTTAATTAGCCTAATCCAATATTTGCACAACCTTAACCAAAATCATTAACTATATTTAGCACCTCTTTTTTGGTCAATTCTTCCATTTTTCCTTTTTAATGATAACCCTCTCTCCTATGTGAATTTTTAATTCACATTTATTTTCTCTAGACTCCCCTCCTTTAAATGTGAATTTTTAATTCACATTCCATTCTCCCAAGGCTTCTAGAACCTTGGACTTGTCACAATCTCCACATGTGACCAAGTCCCACCTTTTTGGAACCCACCTTTTATCCTCTAGATTATCCTATGAATGTGAATTTTTAATTCACATTTATCCTCCCAACCACCTTTCCTTTTCCCATGTAGATTTTTGAGGAATTCTAAAATTCCTCAAAAGTCCCTTTCACTCCCACTTGGGGACAAGAAATCCCTTTTTGTGGAAATCCTCTCATCCCCCAAGGTGCATGTCCTTTTCCACCTCATGTACCTTTTTGACAACTCATCTCCACCTCATATCCTCTTGTCCATTTCACCCTCCACATGTCAAGATGTGAGGGCTTGTGGGTTCTCAACCCATCATAGCCCTTCATCTTGGCCTTGTTGGATCAATCTTGACCCTTGAATTCTCTAGAGAATTCAAGATCCTCTATAAATACCCCCTCCTCAAGGGCACTTCCACAACACTTTAGATTTGAGCATCCTTATGCTGTTATTTTGCATTCTCAACACTTTTCACTTCCATACCTACATGCTGTCCATTTGAATCCTCAAGCATTTGCAATCAACTAATCATCTTTGCTAGTCATCTTGCCTATAGAATCTTGCATTTTAGTCATTCAATCTACCATCTAAGGAGCACACAAGCTATTCAAATCGAAGGCTAATCAAGGAGCAACCAACAACAAGGAAGGTGATATTGTCCTATTTTGTTTATCTATTTCCTTTCTTATTGTAACTCTCTTTTGGCTAATCTTGAGGTGTCCTTGGTGTTTTGTCTTTCATGTTTCTTAGTTAGATTCACACATTTAGAGTAGCATAAAATATCAAGGTATACATTTCGGCACGCATGGTGGATTACATACGGGTCTTGCATTTAATCTTTCTTTGAGTTAAGTTTTTGGCGGAAACTTCGCCCGAGAACTGCGGCGGCGCCCTCCGCGAGCTAGCGGCGGTATCACTTCTGAAGCTGCCCGGCAGCGCCCTTCTGAAGCTACTTGGCAAGCGCCCTACGGCTACTTGGCCGGCATGCTTTCTGAAGCCAGCCCAGCCTCCCTCCTGAAGCTACCCCGGCAAGCCCTTGTGAAGCTAGCGCCCTCCGCAGGCTGGCCGGCATGCCTGAAGCTGGCGGCCTCCCTCTGAGAGGCTACTTGTGGCCTCTTCTGAGAAGCTACTTGGCGGTATCCCTTCTGAAGCTACTTGGCCGGCCTCCCTCAGTAGCGGTATCCAACTTCTGAGAACTTCTGGCCCACACCTCCGGAGATTTCACTTGGCGGCGCCAACACCCACTGAGGAGGCTGCTTGGCCCTTCTGAGGTTCTTGTGACATCACTTGCCAACCACCGGTTTGAG
>VDFB02162622.1:0-13486 GCA_007258455.2 Sequoia sempervirens
AAGCTCAAGACCTTGGTGAATTTTGTGATCACTAACTATGGAATGGGATGGTGTTTTATTTATCAATGGGAATTTTTTGTTCTAAAATGAAGTATGGAGATAATGTGTGAAAACCTTTTGGTAAATTTTTTTTGATAGTTTGCTATGGTTGATGCTCAAGACTCTAAAGTATGAGTGATTTTGGTGGATGTTTTGAGAAGACACTAATTTTGGGACACAAAAGTGTACAATAATTGGACTGATATTTTTCTCTATTTCTAGAGGATATGTTGATAATCTACTTGAACTAGCCTTGAGGTTGCAAGCAAATTTAATGTCTTAGAAAATGAGAGCAAGAGGATAATCCAAAGTTGATGTATTTGATTTATGTCTTGAAACTAGGTTGAATTTTTTCTTTGTAAATGGATATGGAAAGATGCTAATACGACTCGGTGTAGATATGATTTTTTTTGTTTCAAAGAATAAAAGATTGACTAGTTTTGGATAAATTCTTATTTGCACCAGAAAAAAAGGACAATAGTGGCAATCTTCAAGATAGTAGCGATTGGAACATAGGACAAGAACAGTCAAAATTTGAGCAATGACAATCTTTGTTTCAACTTGTGACTAGTAAAAAAGTAGAAAATAGTGACACTTTTGATAGAAGCAACAGTTTCTAGGATAGTAGCGGTTGATTTTTCAAGACAATTGTGGCAATTTTATCAAGAGCGCTCTTTGCTTCAATTTTTTTGACTGGTGAACTAGTGAGTACAATAGCGGCTATTTTGAAAAAAGTGGAAATGTTTAGGAAAACCATGGTCAAATCTTAGGGAAATAGTGGTCAAAATTTAGTGCAGTAGTGGCAAAGTTCAGGACAGAAGTGGTAGAAATGTCAATAGTGACCCTGTTTCTAGATTTTCCATTTTTTTTAACAGCGGTTTGTTGGAAAAGTTTGCAATTTTGAGATATTTGGTTGATCTGAGTGTTTTGAGAATATTGTATGAGATTTGGCAAGTGATAAAGCACATCAATAAAAGTGTATAAATATGACCATAATTTTTTCATGATAAGGGGCCAAAATCAGCCCATGTTTAAACTAATAACAACATTGAATCATATAAAGCAATATTATCTCTAAGGTCAAATTTTCTAATGGAAACACTTTTAGGCCCACAACTTGGAAGATCGTTTGAAGTAAGGTAGGGACACCCTTTCAAGATGTATACACTTAAGTCTTTCAAGAGTGGACAAATAGGGGCCTCCTAGAATGGAAGGATGACCCAATCACCCTCTCCCTAGAAAGCTACAAGTAGCTTATACGAAGCTGAGGATTTCTATCTCAACTCAAGGGAGTTCATATAGTAAGTAAACTTCTTTAGATTATGATGCACATCTCTTGCACTAAATCGTGTCACCAAGTAGAATATCTCAATCAAAAGGTGGGTAAAACTACTTTAAAGCTCTTAGTCACTACTCAAGGGACTAATACCCAAAGAGCACATAGTAAGCCACTTACGAATTTAACCACTCCTACTAGGGGAACTTATACATAAAGTTACCTCCCCATTTTGAATGGAACTACATGATTAAAGCTAATACTAGTTAAATCTTGGCTTTTGTTAAAATCATTTATATAGTGACTTGAGGGAAATTCCACTTTGAGTCACCTTTGGGTTCTCCTTTTGGGATGTGTCTCTTAGGCAGGCCCAATCTAAAGGTGATGCTGAAAATAAATGATTATAAAATTTTGTCACCCAAGATCGTCAAAATATGCGAGGGGAGAGGATACACACTTGGTTTACCAAGCACAATGAAAATGATATATAATTCATAGCAGTTTCTTTTTAAGCCCAAAATTTGAAGCGTGTAAATATACCAATTTGATTTTTAGGTACACCAAATTCAAAGTGTTTGAGACTTCAAGCAAGATATATCAATTTGCAAATTAGAAATGATTTATTCAACTTTATAACACCAAATTGAATATTTCTAGTTGTGTTGTTCATCTTAATAGCATCAACGAGTGAAACTACATTCATTTTAACAATGTCAAAATGAAAATGTTTGACTATTAGGAGCAATAAAATAAAATGTGATATTTTCTTGTTTAGTTTTTAGAAGCACCCAAACAAAAATGTGAGATTTGTATTGTTCATTTTTATGAGCACCAAATGAAATATGTGATTTGTATTGTTCAATTTTAACAACACCAAATGAAATGTGAGATTTGTATTGTTCATTTTTAAGAACAAAAATGAAATGTGAAATTCAGTTTTAGGAGCACCAAAACAAAATGTGTTCTAACTTTAAGAAAGATTTTAAAATAAAATTTTCTTGGACCGTTTGTCAACTCTACAATCAAATTGTTAGTGGTTCTCATGAAAAATGTGCCATGATCTTATAAGGATTGCACCAACAACATTAGAAAACCTCCCAAACACAACACATTGCCAATTGTTAGGGCTAGGAAAATAAAAAATTAGAAAAAAAACTTGTAGGTTGAATTAGGTCAGAAAATAGAACAATAGCAGATTTGGTTAGGACAGTAGCAGACTTCTTCTTTGCAACAATAGTAGCCAAGTTAGACAATAGCGTTCAAGAAAAGTACAACTACAGACCTATTAAAGATAATAGTGGTCTTGTAAAAGTAAAATTTGTTAGAAAATTTGCAATACAAAAACCAACAAAAGCATTTAAAATGATAATAGCATGCCTATTTAGTACAATAGCAACCAAAATGTACAACCATAGTAAAATCGTGAAATGACCACATGAAACTTTTGGAACTTCTGCATTTCAAACATCAATAGTGTTTCTTGCAAAATACATTAGCATTTTGAAACCTATAACTTCTCACAAAAACGTGTCAAAAGATTAGTGTTAAGGACCTATGTCCCACCAAGTGTGCCAAATGATGTGAGGAAACATAGCATAGGAAAATAACAAACAAATTCAAAATAATAATTCAAAATAAGATCAAATTCCAAACCCATAATCATGAAATGCAAAATGCAATGCCATGAATCCAAACAAATAAGTAACTAAGAAACTTAAATGAATCCAAAAAAAAATAAGTCTTACCATACCATGTCGAAGTTGTATTCATATTGATGTTGGATTACATTTGAATAAATATGAAGCCTCCATTTGGTGTTGTAAAAGCTTCAAAGTGTGTTAATGGTGATCGAAGATGTCCGTAAAAGCTCTCAAGAATTTGAAAGTCAATTCAACATAACTTCATTGCATGAACTCTATAGATTCTCTTATCGATTTTGAGAATGAAGAGGGTTGTTTTATAGATTTCATTTTTTGAGATGAACGGTTGAGCTTCAATTGTAAAAGATATTGATCAACCATTAAGAACCGTTGAGAGAAAATGAATTGGAAGGATTAGTGGGATTAGATTGGAATGATTGGGGGGATTGAAGAAATCAAGTTGAGTGGTTAGTAAGATTGAAGAATAGATAAGTTATTCAATTATTTAGAGTGAGAAATAAATGCTAATGATTTGCTCAATCATAAAAGGGGTGAGGATAATTAATTAATTGAATAATTAATTAATATTTGGAGATGAATGTGCAAGTCATGTTTGAATTTAACAAATAAATTTGTATTTGTTTGTTGACTATGTTGAATGATTTCAAATAATTGATTTAATTATTCAAGTTTAGAGAGGGGAAAGTGATTTAATTAAATCATTAAGTGATAAAAATTTAATTGATTTAGGTGAATAGGGTACATTAGTGACATAATTAAGTAATTGATGTTATTTAATTAATTAAGAGGAATAAAGTTAGATTTAGTGATGATATAGTGAATTAATTAAATAATTGTTGATTATTCAATTAATAGAGGAAAATAGGGTTAATGATGCAAATGATGTGAAATGCAATTATATTAATGATAATGACGTCGATAATGGAATAATTTCATTCAGGATGTGTAATATGCATTAGGTCATTTTTATATGTCTACAAAAATGATAGAGGAAAATTAATACAAGAGGAGAGAATAAAATTTATTAATTTAAAATTGAAATTGATGTTATAAATAGAAAGAGATGAATAAAATGACCTTGTAGAGGTACTAGGAAACTTCTTAATAAATTTGGAAGTTGTTAGGCTAGTATTTTAGTATAAAAAAGGCACTAGTAGTAAAATATAAGTGCTCATGAAATATGTTAGAATAACCTAAAATTTTAAAGGATTTTAATTCTTCACTTCTTGATCATTTCTTATTATCATCCCCATGGTTTGAAGTATGAAAAATTTATGTAAATCACCAACAAACTATATTTTTCTATAGAAATACTAAAATATGGCTAGATTAAAATGGAAGCTACTGTTATCCCACATGTAGGTAAGTCAACCATGGATCTAAATGGAATAATTGTTGTAAGTATGAAGGTGTTTTCATTAATGTCAACAAGCTTGTGTTTTCATTGATGTCAAGTGTGTAGTGGTTGAGAGAGATTGTTGCTTTGATTAGTTACATTGTGTTGTCATTAGTTAAGTTACTAGTGTTAACCTCTAGTATTGCTTTGATAATCTTCTGTTTATGGTTGTGGTAGTGATAAAGATGTTGAGGATATTGAAAAATTTGATAAAAAGAGGGAATAGGTTGTTCCAGAGGTGTTATGGTTTTGCTTTGTATTTCTTCTGGGTTGAAGATCTAATTGTGTAGTTTGGATATGTTGGTTAGAGGTGTTCAAAGTTTCTATTTCTAGAATTTGGGATTTTGGATCAATGTGTAGAAGAAGTTATGTTCACTAATGTGTGAACTGGATTTGCAGTGTTGCTTATAGAGGTGTCTGGGTGATTTTTTTTTGCCAAGTTGTGTTTCTCCTCCACAGTTTTGTTTCAGGACTTGTGTTTTTGAAGGTGAGTTTATGGTGTTGATAGCTTACCTCATTCAAATGGGTTTGAGTTTTTATGCTCTGGAAGATGGTTTTCAGAGTTGCAGTGTTTGACAGTGTAGTTTGAGTGTATTAGGCTTGTACATTGTGAGGGTGTGAATTGGTGTGAAGAATTTGTTGGATCTTAGATGGTTTATGGATTTTTCTAGATTTTCTAGAAGCATGGTGTGTGGTTCTTAAGTCAACCTTGGATTTAAGGAAGTTTTTACTTTAAAGTTTAATGGTGTTTGTATGGGTAAAGGTCAACCTGGTGTTTACACTACATTAAAAGATGTTTAAGTATTGATGAAGGTGTAGTGTGGCATATTAGTTTTGATTTGAGTCCCAATTAAGTTTTATATTGGTCCACTTTTGTTCCTATCCACCGCGAGAATGCTTGGTGCCGACCTATTTTTGAATTTTTAAAGTGTAAGGTGTGTGTAGCCGACATGAAAATGATTTTCAAGTTGTGGATGGTTTAAATGCAAGGTGAGTTGATATGAGATGAAGTGTGGAATAGATTTGAGCGTTGTGATATGAGATTAAGTGCAAAGATGTGAAATGTAGTGCCAGCTATAATGCAAGATTACTGGATGCAGTGAGATGAAGGTATTTTGATCTCTTGAGAGCTGCGAGTATTGTTGGTGCTATTTTGGTGGATTCTTTGTTGCATTGAGATCATTTTCTCTGTGTAACATTCTATCTTATTTCCTCTTTCTATTCTAGCAGTGAGCCCTTCTGGGTGGTGTGTCATATTCTAGCATTGAGCCTCTTTGTACCAATTTTGCAATTACTTGTATTGTGAGCTAATCCTCACCATGTTTTTTCCCTCCTAGGGTTTTCCACATAAATCTAGTGTTCTATTATGTATGGTATTGTTGTTTCAATTTCTCTTATCCGCATTTCATGTTTAAACATTATAACAGATTAAGGTTTTAATGAATGCATGTGGATCTGATTTCTATTGAGTTTTTTGATGTTTTAATTGGATACAACTGATTCACCCCCTCTTAATTGTCTTTTTCATTCAACAATAATAATGGCAAAAATGTGTTGAAATTAAATTTAAAATAAACTTATAAATTAAAATTAGAAACACACACCCAAATGTGTTTACCAATAGGAAATTGGAACAAGAGAAACTAGGGCTTGGTGGGAGAAGGAAATGAAATGAAATATGGTAAAAATAGGTAATACAAATTATATATCTACCATGAAAAGTTTTTTTTATTAGATGAAAAATAGGTTTTGAAGGGACCCACAACCCTTTACAAAAAGACCACTACTTTAAGATAACTCAAGACAAAACAAGCAACCAAGCATAAGAAAAAAAATAGTCAAAAATCTAGCAAGAACAAAAAATAGAAGCCTATAATTTCTTTAGGATCTTAACCACTTCTAAATCTTGGTCAATAGCATTCTCATTCATTTCCACCAACTTGGCCATGAGTAGGTATCCCCACATTCTTCGTAGTCTTTCTATGGGCATGAATACTAGGGCCTGTGTCAACAATGCCATGCTTTCCTTTAGTAACTTCCACCACAACATCCTCAACATTCTTCACCATGCCAGAAGTCTCACCTTTCCAATTATAAACTTTTTCATTGAGGAATATAATCCCTTGAGAATTATTATGGAGCATAGATTGGCTAAATTTAACCAAAGTATAAAGGTTATTATAAAATTTAGTCATCCATTCTTCTAGGGTAGAGATTCTTAATTGAAAATCCTTTTTCATCTTCAAAATTTCATCAGTCATTGTCTAGAGAATACCAAACATTTTTTCATTCTAATTAGAAAAGGTAGAATCCTACTTCTTGTAGTTCTCAGCATTATTGATCATAGATTGCACCTTAATATTAGTTTGATTCACCTCATTGAAGAACCACTTGAACAACTTGAAGAAGATAACCAAACCATCCTTAGTCATACCAAGAATATTACTTTAATCTCTTCTCTATTGTAGTTAAATATATTAATATCATCAGCCAAGTAATCAACATAATCATTATGAATCTCCTGCTAAGATTCAACTTGTATAACCTTCTTCCCCTTATCAATACCATAAGCATAACTTGGGAGTTTAATTTTTGGATTGTGGGTCTCCATTGCTATAGTTTCAGTATCCTTGATAGGAATGGCATCACTGCCCACAAACCTTCCTACATCCATCTCTTCACAAATATCAGCCTCATTCTGAAGAATCATATTTTTCAGACCTTCCCACATCCATATCTTCACCAATCTCATCCTCATTCTCAGAAGTTATATTCTTCTTAGTATCTAGATAAAAACAACCCTTACCCTTAGTACCTTTAGTACTAACACCACCTATCATAAGATTCTTCCTTTTTCAATTATGAACAAGATGAGGATCAAGATCCTTCACATAACCCATCCCCATTTTAACCCTTTTACCCTTAGTACTAATAAGAAAGGAGCTCATTTTTAAAGCATGTGAGGTGTCCTAGGCACCAACATCACCATGGTTTTTAGTAGAACCCAAATCCTTTCTCTTAGAGTCAAGATCGGCCAAATCCTCATCCTCACTACTAGTGTGGGAACCCCTAGACCAAGTAGGCTTGGGATTCTTCTTAGACTTCTTCCTAGGCTTTAGGTCAAAGTCCTCAAGGAGTTTTGAGAACACCTCCATCAAACCATCCAACCCCTCTTCTTCTCATTCTGCATCTTGTGAGTCCTCTCTAGTGTCATAGCCTGATTGATTCTTATCTTATTTCACAAGATGACTTTTTGATCATTTCTTGGGTTCCTCCAAAATATAAAAGGATTTTGCATACTACATGAGCAAAAGAATTAGGCCCTCATGAAGAATTGGGTTCTTAGGTCCCCTCCTAAATTCCTTAACCCCATTTTCTAATGAAATCAACAAATAATAGAGAAAATAAAGCAACTTTTATGTCTAAAATAATTGAAGTGTATGAAATGATAACCAAACAGAGTTGAATATCTACCATCAAGGGTAAAATACATCATTAATTTGAAAACTAGGTCCACCTAGATTGGTTTTATGGTTTTCCTATCATATCCATCACAAGAAATTTTGAGAAATCTATCATTTTCATCCTTCTTGAAGAAGAGAGCCATGGAAACATTAGAGGCTTTTCTTGTCCCGATAAACTTTCCTTCCATTAATGGAAAGGCCCGTAATTCCCTCAATAACTTCCTCGGTAATGTTAAACTCCATCCCATACACACAAAGGACTCTATTATTCTAGCCATTGACAAAAACCTAAGAAATCTAAGGGTTGAATCCATGAAGCTTCTTGATGTATGAGGTAATTCCACCCTTTGTCAGAATATTCCAAATTTACTTTTTGCTTTTAGAGGCATCATAGGAAACAAGTTCCATTGTATTCCTATCTCCCCCCATGACAATTGTAGGCCAAAGAAAATGCAAGTTCAAGAATAACCAACAAAATATAAAAGGAAAAATAAAACTCCAAAAGAAATGGCTCCTACGAACACCTAGAATATATGTGAAGTTGATTGCAAAAAGACACTTGGCCATCATAAACTTTAAATATTGATCCTTGCTAAAATATCCACAATCATTAATGAAAGTAAAGATAAGATTAGGAAGATCACCTTTAGTAATAATGAGTCCATTATAGATAAGCATGTGACAAATTCTAATCCATAATATTTTTTGCATAGTTTGGATATCATGATTAATAACATTTTGAACTTCAATGTGAATGGTATCATTATAGTCCCATTCCCTAGGCTCATAAACCCTCGTGTTTACAAACTTATCAACTGGCACATTAGCTTCACAAAATATGGGAGAGACATAGCTAACCTCAAAATAATTAAGAATGGATATAGATTAAAAAATGATATTATCTATAGAGCAACAAGGAGGATTAACTTTATTAAGGAAATTAACAATATTTAACAAGTCACCCTCCAACCATATCTTTTTCAATCCTTTAGATTGAGGTAGTTTTAGACGATGATAGGTTGCATATGCTTTCATAAGCTAGTTTGACTAAGCTAGTACCATGAAAAGTTGTTGAACGCATTTTATAAATTATTTCATTAGTTATGCATTATAATATTATTTTATGATTAAATGAGATATATTTAGGTATTAGTTTCTATTTCAATGTTTTCTTTTTTCTAGTAATTCTAACCATTTTTTTGTTTAGATTTTGCAAGAAAAATAGTAAGTCTAAACATGAGTGTATGGGAGCGGTTTCTTGTTCAATTTTTTCACTTTTCTATTCATTGTAACCTTTTGTTTTGTTCAAAATTGGCATGAAAAAGATCAAGTCTAAACGTAGATGTGTCAGATTGATTTATCATTCAATGTTTTCACTTTTTTGGTCATTGCAACCTTTTGTTTTGTTTCGACTTGTAATGAGAATTTTTTGGCATGAAAAAGAGCAAGTCTATATATGGATGTTTAAAGTAATTTATTTTTTTGAATGAAAAATAGCAAAGTATATTTATTTTGGTTCACTTAAATTTAAACATTAAGATGTTTAAAGTAATTTATTTTTGTGGAAAAATCAAGGACCGATATGGAAGATCAAGGATTGCCATCTAAGGGTATATTTACCCATACAAAGGATGAGATTCATAGATTGTGTGGTATTCTACTTGATCCCAACACCATAGGGGTTTATAGGGACACATGTCAATACATTCTAGATAGCTTAGAGAGGATAAGACAAAAATTATCTAGAACCCATGCTTATTCTACTAACATTGTAGTAGTTATTCTTGCGTGGATGTAGCAAGAGATTAGTGGTGTTGTTTCTCTTGTATAATTTTAGCTACAAGTCCCAAAAGAAACCATCAAGTCATAATTTTTCCACATTACACTAGTATATCCTAGGTCAGTGCATATCAGGTGACTTGATGTTTCGATGCTTAGATGGCCCCTATGATATACCCCTTTTTTCTTGCAACACAATCATTATCCAAATAATGACTAAATTCCTTTATACTTTGCACAATAGTTGTAAGATGAGGTTCATTTGGATCTCAACGTCAACTACTTGGACCTACCTATTGGAACACAACAATCTACTAAGAGGGGAGGTGAATCAGTAGATTACTTAAAATTTGGCTCTTAATACCTTTTAGCCCTTTTAGGTGTAGATTAAATAATGACATGTAGAGAAGTAAACATACACACACAAATCATAGCACAAGATATACGTGGAAAACCAAAAATGGGAAAAACCATCGTGAGAATAGCTACTAGGATCTATTATCTTAATCTAGCCTCACAATGAATATCTTCCAATTACAAAGTTTAAGGGCACCAACCCTAAGGAGACACCAATCCCCTAGTTTTAGGAGCATCCACTCCAAGGAAGCACCAACTCCCTGTTCTAAGCACCTACCTAGATATCTAATGGCACCCACCAATCAAATTTACAAACAAGGAATCACAAATTATTCCTAAGAACACGGATCAATGTTGCAACCTTCTTTACAACTATTCAATTCTTTGTTGTTGTCAATACAACACAATTCTCTACTCTACACCTCTCTCTATTATGCACCTAAATGTAAACCTTGATTAAGATCTTTTACTTTTTGTTTGGGTTCTCCCCATTCACAACACCTTTGCACTTTCCCTTTTCTTTTTAGTGCATTCTATGTCTACCTCAAAAAGATCATAGATACACTGCTCAATACTATTGCACCCCTATCTATTAGTGCATTCTCTTTCCACCTCAAGAAACCATGCACACACCCAATTATTTTCTCCTTTTTCTTTTAGTGCATTCTTTTTCTACCTAAGGAAGCTCAAAATACTCTTTGTAATATACACTACTTGCTATATTCACAGTGACAACTACTAGCCAAATTTTGTTGTTCTCTTTTGTATATCATTTTCAACCTATAGTGATTGCCTCAAGATTTGCACACACATGTAGAGACTCTCTATTAGGGTTTCTCAGTATCTTTTCCAACACGTCATCCCTACATCAAGCCACACACATTCAACATAAGATTTAAGTTCGTTGAATTTTCTAAGTACATCAACTTGCAAAAACCTAAACCTTAATATTGCAATTAATGCAATATCCTTGTATATTCGATAGTATCTTGTTCTTAACTGTCTTTACCATCTAGACTGATGCTCTTCACATTTGGTCACCAATCAAGTTTTTCACTAGAGTCAGTGAACCAATTAAATTCATTTGCAGTGTTGGTTCACATTCAAAACCCTCATTCACACTATCGTAGTTGTTAAGAATCTTCAATTTTAAACCATAGACATTGATTTGTTGTTTTCATGCCATGATTCATCAATATTTATTCATTACTCAACTTTAAAATGTGATCATTGGATAAAATTCTTTAATAATCATCATTGATCTTCATCTCATAGGCTATGCTTAGCATAGGGTCCCACCAAGACACGTGTCACATGTTCATAATATTGCAAGGTAGATTCATGGGCTCGCTATTTCTTAGTGGGATGGTGAGCTAATGCCATCTATCTCCTACATCATCACAGGAAAAATTCACAACACTGATGTGAAGTGTCTTATCAATCAACCATTCATTGCCACATCAACTTTTGCTACCATTTCCCATCATTTTTTGTTGGTCCCACTTGAAACTTGTCACTTTCTCGTAACCTCATAGGGAAAGATAGGGACTCACCACACACATTGTAGGATGGAGAGGGGGCCATTTGATTTTACAAGCTTGATCATTGCCATTGATCAAGCTAGAAGAAAATATTTAATATGTGACTTAGGAGCCATTAAATTCATTGAATATTCATCGCATTGGTAATCCTTAGGTAAGGGGACTAGTTACACCAATGACTCCAATGGCTTAAGTGATAATTTAAGCAACCTACAACTACCTATACACAGTCAACATCAAATTATAAGCTCTATTCATTGCCATGACTGCAAGACCTAGGGTTTTTCTATCAAACCATAATTCTATCAAGGAGCAAACATAAAATAATTTTGAGCTCAACCTTTATCATCTGGATCTGCAAATCACACCTTTGAGAAGCTCTTGAGAAACCCATATCAAATATGCAACATGTTTTCTCTTCTGGAATGTGAAATTGATCTCTATAAAATTGTGACAACATTACATGACAACTTTGAAACTTTTGAGAAACTTTATAGTATTGCAAATACATGATCTTCTCTCCATTAGACTTCACCAAATCTTCCAGAGTCTAATTCATTACATCTCAAATCTCCCCCTTGACATCAATGACACTTTTGATATCAATGATAACCAAATTGCCAACAATATCCCCCTTTTCCATTGATGGAAAATCCAAATGCTTAAAAATGATATGTATCAATTAATATCAACTATAAATGCTCCAATTCATGCTCTATACCAATTATGATAAAATTGATCATTAATGCACATACAAAATAGCTCCTCTTGAGACACACTTTTCATTAGCATTTGCACACCTTCTCCATTAGAGCACTTGGACATTTCCTCCCTCTTTGACATCAATGGAAAAGGGACTTTACTTCCCCTTTGAATGATCTCATTGTGTGCTACTATAGACATTCTCCCCCTTTGACCAACCATTCAAAGAGAAAGAAAAGATTCATAAATCTGCAACCATCAAGTTGTTAGAAATTTGTAAGACCAAATTTACCGGACTTGATCTATCCTTCTTATCCAAGGATGAATATAGTTTTAATGAAGCTCCCCCTGGACATATGCCCTATCACTAATATTTAGTGATATGATGTGGGAGAAATGACTCCCAATTTTTTCCTCACATATTCAAATTGGTCCTTGGGAAGAGGCTTTGTAAATATATTAGCAACTTGTTAATTTTTTGGTATATACTCCCTGTTGACTTCCTTATCTACTACCTTCTCTCTAATGAAGTGATAATTGATTGATATGTGATTTGTCCTTGAATGTATCACTATATTTTTTGAAATATTAATTTCACTTGAATTATCACAAAGAATCAAAATGGTGTCTTTTTTACTCAACTTTGATATCCTTGAGTGTCTGCTTCATCCACAATACTCGAATATAACATGCTACAGCTGCAATATACTTTGCTTCTATTATAGAGAGGGTGACTAATTCTTTCTTTTTTTCTCATCCATGACACATGTTTTTCTCCTAGAAAGAATGATCCACCACTTGTGCTTCTTTTATCATTTGCATTTCCAGCCTAATTAGCATTTGTATATGTAGTTAAAGTGAAGTTGTTTCTCTTGGGATACCAAAGTCCATAATCAACAATGCTTTTGATAATATCTAAAAATTTGTTTTACTGCATTGACATGAGACTCTTTGGGGGCATCTTGAAATCTTTCCACCACACAAACTGCTTGCATAATGTTTGGCCTTGATGCAATTAAGTAAAACAAGCTTCCAATCATTGACCTATACATTGTCTAATTTACATCTGGGGACTCATCTAACTTACTCAACTTAAAAATAGTTATCATTGTGGTATTAATTGGTCTGCTATCCTCCATTCCAAACTTCTTAAGCATTTCCTTAGCATACTTAGTTTGAGGTATAAATATCCCATCATCAATTTTTACAATTTAAAAACCAAGAAAAAATGACAACTCTCCTAACATGGACATCTCAAATTCATCTTGCAT